>JBBPBX010019767.1:4114-23922 GCA_038048925.1 Garcialebias charrua | reverse complement strand
TGCATGCATTGAGAGAGAGATAGATGCATGCATGCGTTGAGAGAGAGAGATACATGCATGCATTGCCATTGGGCAGCACGGTGGCACAACTGGTAGAGCTGCTGCCTCTCAGCGAGAAGGTTGCCGGTTCAAATCCCGGTCCGGGGCCTTTCTGGGTGGAGTTTGCATGTTCTCCCCGTGCATGCGTGGGTTTCCTCCGGGTACTCCGGTTTCCTCCCACAGACCAAAAAACATGCTTGTTAGGCTGATTGGTGACTCTAAATTGACCCTAGGTGTGAGTGTGAGAGTGGATGGTTGTTTGGTGTGAGTGAGACAGGTCCCTCTTGTAAATGAGTCCCCGTGACTCAACGAGGCTAGCCTGTATAAATAAAGGTTGAATGAATGTGGTACATGTGATGAAAACGAGATTATGTACACAGGGTCCCAGTTACATCTAACAACAAATGCAAGAGAAAAACAGTAATAACATCTAGATTAACTAAGAGAGACATCAGCTAGTAATACACTAAGCCCTAATGTAATAGAAAAACATCATTATAAACAGCAGCACGAACATGAGTCATTATGAGCAGATGGTCACAGATGAACGCAGCAACAAGAAACAGATCGGCAGCATCAGCATGATGTGATATTTTGCAGTGTTTATTCTTATTATTTATTTATTCATGAGTCTGACAGCCTCAGGGTAGAAGCTGTTCCTCAGTCTAGTGGTTCTACATTTGATGCTCCTCAACCTCCGTCCTGAGGGGAGTGGGGCAAAGAGTGAGTGTGCTGGGTGAGTGAGGTCTTTCATGATGCAGGTGGCTCTTTTTCTGCATCTGGAGGTGTAAATGTCTGTGATGGTGGGGAGACTGACTCCAACAGACTTCTGTGCAGCCTTCACCACTCTCTGTAGAGCTTTCCTCTCTGCAACTGTGCAGCCTCCATGCCACACGTTGATGCTGGAGCACAGGATGCTCTCCACTGCACACCTGTAGAACGAGGTGAGAACTGGGCTGCTCAGACCAGCTCGTCTCAGCCGTCTGAGGAAGTAGAGTCTCTGATGACCTTTCTTGATCAGGCTGGTGGTGTTGTTGCTCCAGCTGAGGTTATCATTCAAGTGTACACCCAAGTATTTGTAGCTGGAGACCACCTCCACTGCAGATCCACCTATGTTCAGTGGGGTGTGGGTGTGTTTGTTCCTTCTGAAGTCCACAATCATCTCCTTCGTCTTCTTCACATTCATGTGAAGATTATTCTCTTTGCACCAGCTCTCCAGGTGTTCCACCTCCTGTCTGTAGCTGGACTCATCATTGTTTGTGATGCATCCCACCACCGCTGTATCATCTGCAAACTTAACAATATGACAGCCTGGATGTGTGGCTGTACAATCATATGTGAGCAGAGTGAACAGAAGAGGGCTCAGCACACATCCTTGAGGAGAGCCAGTGCTGAGGGTTATGGTGGAGGAGGAGAAGTTGTGGATCTTCACGGACTGTGGTCTGTTTGTTAAGAAGTCTAGTACCCAGTTACAAACGGAGGGGCTTAGTCCAAGTGTGGATAGTTTGTCTATCAGAGTTTGGGGGATCATGGTGTTGAAGGCAGATGTGAAGTCCACAAAGAGCAGACGCACGTATGAGTCCTTCTGATCCAGGTGGGTGAGAGCAGTGTGGACCACAGAGGAGATGGCGTCCTCTGTTGATCGGTTCTCGCGGTATGCATATTGATGAGGGTCCTCGTTGATGCCACCGTGCTGCCCACTTGCTTGGTCACTTTCCAATTTATAACTATAAAGCTGAATGAAGTATTATCTGAACATCTGTTGACTGAAACAGTTTGAAAAATACATTTATAAAAAATCATCTAAAATATCTAGAATGTAGCCTGACTTGATTACCAATGTTTTCCTGTTTTGGATCAATAATAATAGATAATGGTAGTGTGTTTGTGTTAACGTGACAAAAATAAACCTGGATAGTTTCTTAGTTTTTTTCCCCTTTAAAACCAGATTGCACCAGATTTTATAATGAAATCTGCTCAAAACTGCAGTGAATTTAATTTAAAACTATGGTAAGCTGAATACATAAATACATGGTGCGACTTTAACTGCCTAATTGTATTGTGCTGAACATCTGTTTGAAAACATCTGCATTAGTATTATTCAGCTTTAATAGCGTTTTAACGCCTCTGTTTAACGAGGCACCTTTCACTGCAGAGTAAACTTCCCTAAACAGTCAAAAGTTTAAAGACAATAAACTCATTTTAATCAGGATGAGAGTTGAACACTTTTCATAATGTAACATTATGTCATATAGATTTAAATCAGATTTACTGAGTTATGAGCTGAATTGAATAACATAGTGTTTAGTAATTATTAAAAAACTGTAAAAAAAATCATAGGAATTATTTCATTACCAAGTAGATTTACTTTAATAGAAACATCAATGCCTGGTTTTATGGACATTTTTCTTTCTGATAAACAAAATAAATAACACAGGTGTTTGTTTCAGCGGAAGGAGGAAACGGTCTCCCCTGACTAAAACTCAGCACAATGCAACAGGAGGAGCGCTGCGCCCTCTGCTGTCTGACAAGCGCATTACGTGACTCTCTGGGTTTCAACACAATGCAACTGGAGCGCTGCGCCCTCTGCTGTCTGACAAGCGCATTACTCTGGGTTTGCTTTTGAGATTGATTATTGTCACACTTTAAGCGCAGGGGGGCAGGATGAAAATGAAAAGGCAGTTTGCTCTGTAGTTCAATGAGATATAACAGTGCTGAATAAGAAAATGAAAATGATTTAATCTTAATTTTATTTCTGACTCAAAAAAGGCAGCTTGACTTTGAAATTAAAAAGCATTTCTGCTATTTCATTTTAATTTTCAAAATTGAGATTTCAAAATGAATTTTGGCCACTTTTTACTTAGACATATATTGAAAATTAAATGTTAAATGTTATTTTACTTATCATTTTAATTAAGTTACAAATTGAGCAGTCTCGAAGAAGAAAATGAAAATGCAGTTTGGTTTATTCATTTTAAATTTTATTTATGACTCAAAAAAGGCAGCTTGACTTTGAAATGAAAAAGCATTCCTGCTAAACCATTTTAGTTTTAAATACGTCCCATAAACGCTTCCATACTGCTGGAGGAACAAGCTTTCGTTAACTCATCCATTCAACTGCGAACAAAGAAGAGGCCGGCTCTCAGAATAGACACCGCAGCATCATTAAACGCATGCTTACATGACATCACAGTACAGGAGGTTGAAAACAGCAAAAATCAGCTTTTTTGTTGGTTTTACATCAAAATATGCGACTACTACCGTATTTTTCGGACTATAAGGCGCATTAAGCGAAACAAAACAGATAAGTCAAACTTTATTCAACTCATTCACAATAAGCATATAAAATCGGTTTGAGGTCAGTAAGCACAACCAGAATACACAAGGTTCACTGTTGGATTTTTGAGAAACTTACAGGATTTTAAGTGCGGCTTATAGTCTGAATAATATGGTAGTTTGTAAAACTGCTTTAAATCAGACTTGATAAGAGCTGGCTCTGTTCTGGGAGTGGGCCTGCAGTCTCTGACAGATGTGTCTGTGCAGAAGATGCTGAGGAAACTTCTCCAGATCCTGAACAACACACGTCACACCCCCTGCTGACACACTGGACACACCGCAGCACCTTCAGTTGTAATGAGACCACCGAGGTGCTCCACAGAATGCTACAGGAAGTCCTTCCTCCCTGTGCCTATCAAACTTTTCAACTCCTCCCACTTTGTCTGCACCCCACCCGTCTTAGACCTTTATTGGTATTTTATATCTTGTGTGATTCCTTGTATATGTTCCTTTGTACTGAAACTCTGGCACAACAATTTCCTGCGGTATCAATAAAGTTATATCTTAATCATAAATCTTACAAAAACATATGTTTAATGACTAAAACAAAACAATCCACAGCCTTAAATCAAGTTGTTCATTAAAAAACAGACCCTGGTCATGTCCAACTGGTTACTGGATGATTTGACGTCTATGGGTCAAATTTATAAATAATTAACTTTCTGTTCGTTTTTAAAACATTTTACTTTATTATCTACCCTGCCATCAAATGTGAGAGTTTGTAATATTGCCTGTGTGTGACTGTTAGCAAAATATCTTATGAACCGCTGTGCAAATAAAACTGTCAAAGAAGTACTCACTGGATGTACGTCTACATATAAAATACCATTTGGAGTTAAGCTAATTCAAGATAGCTGCCACGGCAAGTACCCAAACTGACATAATTGGACTTGGACTGAAAAAAAAAAAATTGGGACACCCCTATAAAAAAAAGATGAAATAGGCAACAATGTCCTTAAATGAGGTCTAAAAGATGACTGTTGTATTCTTGATTGTTTTCAGTCCAATCATGTTGCAGTTGGCTCTTCCACAATAAAAGTCCAGCAGAAAGTAACAGAACTTTGCATAAATAATACTTTCAAAGGACAAACGGTTAGGACTCCTTTGTTTTTGTTTGCCACTTTTCCAAGCGGTTTTTGTTTTTGGGTCTCCCCAATCACTTACTGCTCAAACAGTCAACCCTTTCTCCACTTTACGCTGCTAATCGCCCCCCTGCTGCCGCCCCTGTAGTCTTTCTGCTTTCAGCGTTGTCCCTCATCCACCTCTTGCTGGTGTACTCACTGCACCACCAACCAACTTCTCTGACCTCGTCTCTCCTTGTAGTTCGGTCCGTTTATCCCTCGCTCTTATTTTCAGCTTATTTCCGCTGCTGCAGATGCTCTATGGTAAACGCTCCTTAACCCGCAGCCCATTTGAAGAGCATCTTTAATGTAAGCCAGCCGTCACACAGAAATGCAAAAAAGCATTCATGAACCTCCAGCTATGTGGCCAAGCCTTCAGAGCGACGACATTTCACTCACGAAGGCCCAGTTGTAGGACAACGCAAACAAGCAGTGTTCACTTAAAGCTGGCAGACTGATCAGATTATTGCTGCAACATAAAAAAAAAAATTGAATGCACGCCTAGAGCTTTGAAGCCATCGAGTTGCCAGTTCCCAACAGCTCTATAGTATTTCTGGTGAATACCCCATCTCAAAAACGCCTTTAAATCCTCATCTTCTCATCAAATGTCCAATCCACTCGCTTTCCCATGCTCTGCATGTTCCACCGTGCACACTCAGTTCCTCCATGTTGGTCCATCCATTCCTTTCTCCTTTGCCTTCGCTCTTCATTTCACTGGAACGATGGATGAGAGGCCAAGGGGCCATCTGCAGGAGCTGATAACTCCCCAACACACACACACAGACGCAAACAAACGAAACTCGTACAAAGGTGCAGACGCTCCACTGAACCAGTAAACGCACACAGCTCAAGAGCAAAGGACAATAGATACTTGACGCTGAGTGAACACCGGGGGGTAGGGTGGGGGTCAACACGGCACTGGACAAGAAAACAAGCTGAGTTACTGCTACAGTCGAGGCTACAGTCGAGGCAAGTAGGACACGTCCAGACACTCTGAAAAGGCGAAAATAAGTAAAATGTATAGAAGGGAAGCAACTTTTTTTTCAACTCTGACTCTCGCTCAAGACGGACGCTTCTGCTCTCCCTCCCCCGTTCTCCTTTTCTGCTTTTGCCGTCTGTGTGTTAGAGGCTCCTGGTACACATCTCACAAATGAAAAATACTATTATGGATCTGGTGAGCTGGATTTTCAACACAATCGACAAAATATTTTCAACAAAACAACAGGGTCCCAGAGAACCCTCTTGTCCACGCTGCGGGGTGCATCAGATATCCGTGGGGAGTTTGACAGCTGATGCGTCTCTCAGTTCGGTCTTAAGAGGATGCGGAAGACGTTTATATATTTGGATTTATGATAGCAGGGTTTCTGCTCTTTGGCATCGGCGGGTCTCTGTTTTAACAACTTTTGACAACATCAGTAGCAATTTAGACCATGGCAAAGCTCAGAGTCTTTGTGAAGATTTGGTTCATGCTATGAGTACTCAAAATCAGCTGATTTATGAGCTAAACCATAAGATGGATGTGATTTGTGAGAATTGCAGGACACGTGGCTTCTAGGACTTGCCAGCATGTTGGGATAGACCTCGACGAGGCTCATAACATAGATCAGTGGAGTGAAATACCCATAAATTTGGCCATTTTGGACCGGAAAGTTCCAGCAGGACTTGAGGCTGACAAGAAGGGGAAAAAAACAGTCTTCCTGAAGAAATTCAACAATTGTGGCTTATCTGAATTTGACTCCTTTGTTTGGCCTCAGATATGAGCAGACTATCAAATTTCTCATGGAACATGGGTAACTAGGGACAAAGCATCTATTGCAACACCCTCTCCCATCCTCCTGTCCCCCAAGAACTTCTGCGCAGGCTCATCAGAACTGTCAACTGAACAACATCAGGACTGTGGCCTATCTGAAAATTGTGCATGGACAAATCTCCACGTCTTCACGTCAAATGCATATGTAATATGTTTGTAAATGTGCTTGCAGGTAGAGTTTTTTTGATGTCTCAAATCATATTCTGATAGGACAAGATGTGAAGAGATCTTTTTTGTAACACCACTATCTATCCTTATGGTTCTTACCATTTGTCTACCTAAAAGTATTCTGATAAAGAATAAGGGGCCGCACTATTATAGCAGCAGCAACTTGCACTCTGCCCATCTTCCAGACGACTGTATGGACATAATTTCACTGTACAATGATAATAAAGCTTATTCTGATTTTGACATGAGCAAAGAATAAGTGAGCGCAATGTGAGGGTCCATGGGGAGAAGAGTTATGAGGGGAAGTCTGCACAGAAGATGGATGAGGGGAGGACAAAAACATGGAAATGGACAGACAGCCTGGAGAACAGATTATGCCAAGAGAAA
This sequence comes from Garcialebias charrua, assembly GCA_038048925.1. Taxonomy (NCBI): domain Eukaryota; kingdom Metazoa; phylum Chordata; class Actinopteri; order Cyprinodontiformes; family Rivulidae; genus Garcialebias; species Garcialebias charrua. Next base: position 17,061 of record JBBPBX010019767.1, on the reverse strand, counting down.
CATGAGAAGGATATCAAGTAAAGAATTTTTTTTCAGAGGAAAAGTCTAAATTTGATCAACAAAGAAGAAGGAGTCCACGCCTTCATGTGAAGAAAATTAATCTTGGCAGATATGCAAAGAGAGGAGCCGACTGATTCTGTGCCGGTGGAACAAAACTTGACACGATTGTTATATTAACGTATTTACAGAAGAAAAATCTCATTAAAATAAAACAAATAAGCCATCTACACAAACAAGCATTGGACAAATGAAAAGAATTATCTGCAGCTGGCAGATTTAGCATGATAATACTATAAAAAAATAATGATCACTGCTGTTAGCGTGCAAAGATGTCAAATGTACATTTTAAGGCATCTGTTGCCTTTAATTTTTTGATCAGAATCAAAGTCAATGTCTTTAAAGAACTGCAGAAATGCTTAAAATGAGAAAGAAAACCTTGCTTAAAACAATTTCTCCACAGTGCAATGTCTGCGTCTGCAAGAAGTATAAAGTCAACATTTTCTCTAGCTTTTATTAAAAATGTGGTTGAGAAAACAAAACAAAACCAAAACACAAACAGCCTGGTAATATTTGTCTATAAGTGTATATTATATCCTGATCAACCAGTGGAGAGCATTCAGAAAAACAGTACAAGTTTTAAATTATTCAACGCTCAAAATTCTATAGTATGCAGATATTTAATGAGCTTGAAATACCCGTTTACAGTAAATAAAAATTAATAAATACATTAATAAATAAATATACACACACACAACTAGGATATTTTTAAGAAACCTGAAAACAGCAGAAACTTGTTTTGATTAAACTACTGAGAGCAACGTGCAGCTCGTATGCAATTACAGTAGTCCCTCGCTACTTAGCGGTTTGACTTTCATGGACTCGCTCTATCGCGGTTTGCGTATGTACAGTGCATAATTAAAAATAGGGTTAAAGCTGCAGTATGTAGCTTTTTTTATGAACATATTTCTTCACTCTGTCACTACCTCCTGACAGACTGATGTTAGCCAGGTAATCTCTGAAAAAAAATAAAAAAAAATATTGTCCCCTTGCTTCTCCAGGTGGTAAATAAGCATTTCTAAAAAGAAAAGGTGACCCGCCATTTTCCAGCCAATAAAAACAGAGTTTGTAACCAGCCAATAAAAACAGAGCTTGAATTTGAATCAGCCAATAAAAACAGAGCTTGAATTTGAAATTCAACAGACCACAAGGGGGCAGAGCCACATATGGCTCTGAGGGGGAGGGATCAGAATGCTTTGCCTGTTGAAAATATTTCTAACTGCTGCAGTTCTACAGAAACTGCATACTGAACCTTTAAACTACTGTATCCCTCCCTACTTTTTGGTTTTTCACTTATCGCAGGGCTTCAGGGTACGAGAGAGATAAAGATAGAAGGATAGGTACACACAGAGGTAGATGGATAGATTGTTAGATAGATGTAATGCACCTCCAACGGCTGGTTGTTCCAGCAACGTGGAGGTTTTATTTGATACAAACCGTTTACTTTGGAAACGGTCAAGAAAGACAATTTAGCAGAATACAAAAAAATAAAAAAAATAATTTTTAAATCCAGTTTTAACACCAAAGGGAAATGTATCTAAAGCCCAGCACAAGTATTGAAATACACCGTGTTCTTCAAATATTAGCCATGCACCAGAATGAGAAATGATTCCACGGATTGTTGGTACATTTTCTATTTCGAGCAGCCTTTGTGAGCAACATGAGGGCCACAGTGGCAGGAGGAGAACAAGTTGTTCTGAAGACAACGTGAGAGTTCTGTGTATCAAACCCTAACCCCAACATGTTGCCAAGTGGAAGGGGTTTATCCAGACAATGCAGTCAGAGCACCACTAAAAGGCCTTTTTCACAGCGCACATTTGAACTTGGGAGCATGGAAAGAACAGCTGTTTTAAAAAGGACTTGCGTACTGTAGCTGCGTATGTTGGTTCTGTACAAGTATGGTTTAGAACTTCAGCTACATGGATTGCAGCTTTCAATAAACTTTCATTAAATGTCCTATAAAATAACCTTTCGACATCAGATATGACTTTTGTGTTATTAAAAATTGATTTGATGACAATATCGTTAAAAAGCAAACTGCATTTCTTGGCACACCCTGTAAAATAAGTGTGGCCCTACAACAAAACTCTGAGGAACTCCTTTGGTGAACTCGAGACGTGCTACCCCCTGCTTGGACACAAATTTATCAGGCAGTTCAGTTTTAAACCTTCAAAGAGTGTGATCAAGATTTTTAGTGCATGTCTTATACCTACACGTCTTTGCTTTGATGTCACACAACGCTCAGGGTAAAACATCAGAAAAGTCAAATTACAGCCACTATGAGCAAAGCTTGTCCAGCTGGTTCCAACATTTTAGCAGCTCATAAGCTGGCATATACTTCATGGAGCAATCTCCCTTTTCATAACACAATAAGAACATTACATGCTCTGGGGGATCAGTGGCCTATTTGAGCCACAGTTCTGCCTAACTGAATTAAAATTCTTAAACACGCTCAATTAATTTGCAGCTTTTAATTCACACTTCTCCTTTTCGGTCATAAAGAAGACCACCCTCTTGATGGGCAAGCCTGTGCTCAGGCAGCTACCAGCTCTGCATTATAATAGCCTTTCTAGTGTCAGTGTCGGAGAAACACAGGCATGCTCAGGCCCTCTTCATACTAATGTAGGGCTACTGGAGGACACCGGGGAGTTCTACCATGAATACTAGTGGAAATAATACAGACAGCCTCCTGTAGCTGCTCTGCTTTGTTATTAGCATGCACAGTCACTTTTGTGCCAGTCCAACTCGGCAGCAAAGCTCTTGAAGGAAACATGCGGTTGTTGTCACTTACGCCAATTAAAAGTTACGACTTTGCCAAAGAAAATGAGGTCAGATTCACGTTTGGATTAGCCGGGTGGTTCTTAACTCTGCTTCACCAAATGAAGGTCAGAATCTAAAAATAAGTCTCATGAGAAATTACTTCAAACAAGCCGACTTGGTTCGTTTACTTGAACAAAAGACCGATGCTCTTAATTTTACATCTTTAACAAGGAATTGTGACATTGGTGATCTTACCGTTTTGTCTAATTATTATTACAAAATACAAGACTGGTAACTCTTTACTCTTTGTTCTTTTACCTGAGGTTACAAAACAGCATCGTCTTGTAGTTAAAGCTAATTTTAAACATCATCCAACTCAATTATGAAACAAATTATTTTTTTCCAGCTCATAATGGACAAGTCCAGTGTCCTAAAGTCCAAAGATGAACCTGTCAAGTAGAAAAACAGGCGGTACGCCAACGTCCCCCACCGCTAAAGGATTTGAATAGTGAATGTTTGTAGTTTTCGTGTTTTTCTGGACTGGAATTGTACAGGGCATGCAGATAAACAATGTTGTTGGTGTGAGATATGCAAGTGGGTTGGGGTTACACTGTGTAGAAGAACAGAGCTAGATCTTTATTTTACATTTTGGTTCAGGTGTGACGGAGTGACGAATCGTGGCGAGCGAAGGGAGCAATTGAATAGTGAATGTTTGTAGTTTTCGTGTTTTTCTGGACTGGAATTGTACAGGGCATGCAGATAAACAATGTTGTTGGTGTGAGATATGCAAGTGGGTTGGGGTTACACTGTGTAGAAGAACAGAGCTAGATCTTTATTTTACATTTTGGTTCAGGTGTGACGGAGTGACGAATCGTGGCGAGCGAAGGGAGCAATTTTATCCATGACCAAATGCAGTGGCGGAGCCGGGGAGTGGCCAGCGGTGGCCTTGACAAACATAGTTTGTCAGGGCCAACACACTTGCCATCCCAACGATTTGAAGAAACTACTCTAAGCAAAATAGAATCTAGAAAGCGTAGTTTCCCCCCAATGATAAGGGTGGCCGGTTACCATATAAATATGGCGGCAGCCATGTTGGATTTTGACGTGGAAACCCAATTTTCAAATTTAACTTTTTTTTCCTCTGTGCAGCCACATTCACAAATGGAAGCTTGTTTATCCAAGTTATCGCTCTCACAAGACGAACAGTATTTGTGACGAGGGACAAAAACAAGGCAACTAAAAACTGAAAGTTATGCACTATAACTCATGTTCCCTGAAGGAAGGGAACGAGGTGCAACATACTTGCTATGGGAATTGCGCCCCCGCGCGATTACCTGAAGGAATACAATCACGCCTTTTACGGCAGGGGGCGTCACCCCGCGTCAGAGGTACCGCCTTTCAGGTACTTAAGCGACTGACGCCCCTCCATCTTTCTCAGAAATTGCACTTCACCGAGCTTTCAGCATTGAAAAGGGCCAGCTATGTTGCACCTCGTTCCCTTCCTTCAGGGAACATGAGTTATGGTGCATAACTTTCAGTTCCCTTTCAGTTTGGTCTCTCGGTGCAACATACTTGCTATGGGAACGTAATTCATTCACGCCCTTGAAATGCTCAGCAAAATGCATGTGAGAACCTCCGTCCTAAGGCATCTCCTAGCTGCTTACTACAAGGGATGCAGAGAGCAGATGCCAAGAGGAAAAAAGCCAAATGTGAGAGACATCCACATGATGTCTCACATGACCAATTATGTAGACCATTTATGTATATATAACACTAACTAGAGACAGCCTAAGCGTGCTCCAGTAGCATGAGTACTCATCGACTCCTGTTTCCCTTTGAGCAGGAGGAGCAATGTTTTCCTTTTTGTTTTTTTTTTGTTTTTTTTTACGGCCCGACTGACAAGTGGAGCCCATCCTGATGTTGGAGATCAGTCAAGGAGAGGGGAAACCCTTCCATTATACATCTCCCAGGCAAAAAACATAAACATCAAGGGATACCCTTGTGAATGTTATTGCTGCTTGTGTCGGGACAAAGCAACCAAAGCCTTAGGCTTTCAGCCAGTACCTTTCAGAGGCCAGGTAGAGAGTTGCCACAACCCTGGACGTGGGTGTAGAAGTTGTCCACGTGCCTGAGTCAGTAGGTCCCTATGAGGTCCCATCATGCTGAGCACGAGGTCAGAGGCACGGCGGGCCTCCTCTATGGCCTCGGTTGCGGCTTGTTCGTCTTTTGTTACCTGGATATCCTGTAGTTTTTCCGCCAGGTAGGCCTGTACCATGCTCAACGTATTCATTGCGCGAGCCGCGAGGCCTTGGGCCTTGTAGCACTTCTAGAGTTGTTTCTCCGAAGCGCGGCAGGCCCTGCTGGGTAGCGCTGGTTTCATCCCCGTGGCTGTGGGGGCCAGGTGAGCCGCCAGAGACTCCTCTATCGGGGGTGCGCTGGCAAGACCCAGAGCCTCCATTCCCGCGACATCCAAGAGTCGGGACAATGGCAGCATGACGGGAGCCCTGGGTTCCGCCCAGGAGCGTTTGAGTTCCATTAGAAAGTCTGGAAAAATTGGCATTTTCTGCGACGTTGTTGGTTGCTTCGCGTATAAATAGTTTCCCGCCAGCCTCGTAGCCTGTTGGCGAGGCGTGGGGTCTGGCCACGTGACCTACAGGGCATCAGCGGCCCTATGGCACAGGTCGAACAGGGCAGGTACCGACAAGTCCGGTTCCGGAAGGTTCTGCGCCAGGTTCTGGGAGGAATGAACAGTTTCTCCCTTGTCACCGTATTCGGCGTCTATGTTGGACACTTCTGGCGTTGAGTTCTCGACGGCAAGTGAGGAGTCTGACGTGTTGTCCTCCCCGACTCGGCCAGTGCACTCCAGGTCCACGTTTTCAGGCTCCGGTTCTGGAGCAGGCAGGTTAGTGCGACGTGCGACCTTCATCGCCGCGGTCCTTGCCATAGATTTGGCCAACGTGTCCGCGCGGCGTTTCCTCACTGTGGCCGTCATTCGACGACAGTGGGGGCAGGAGTCGGGGGATTCCAGCGCTTTCCTCGCGTGCAGGATCCCTAGGCAGACAGGACAGGCCTCGTGGGTGTCCGTCGCCGAGAGGGAGTAGCCGCATCCGCTGGGGCATGGGCGCGAGCGAGGACTCGTCGTCCTGGTTTTCTTTTTCTTTGTCCTCCGCTTTCCCTTCTCGGGAGCCATGTCCGGAGACGAGAAGAGTAGAAGTTGGTCCTAGTTTCCTTTTGTTCGAAGCCGTCTTCTCCGTCGTCTTGCTTTCGCTAGTAGACTGCTAGAGATTAGCAGAAGGTTGTGACGCAGTTAGCGTCGTCGAGCGAAGCTGCGGAAGAGAAGAAAAACTTCGGGTAAGTAGAAAAATGCTGGACTAGCTTTCGCCAGCCCAGCAGTACGCAGGAAAATTTTCTCTGTACGCTCAGTGTAGGGAGCAAGCTCACCTCAATCAAGCGACGCGACAACAGAGAAGTCCCGCGATGTTCAGGTGTTTCAGCGAGGTGAAGGGCAAAAAAGAGAAAGATGGAGGGGCGTCAGTCGCTTAAGTACCTGAAAGGCGGTACCTCTGACGCGGGGTGACGCCCCCTGCCGTAAAAGGCGTGATTGTATTCATTCAGGTAATCCTGCGGGGGCGCAATTCCCATAGCAAGTAAGTTGCACCAAGAGACCAAACTGAAAGGGAACTGAAAAACGAGTTTTCAAAGCATGAATTTTTCACAAACTGCTACCTGTAACGCTTATGGTTTAAACCTGATTACAGCAATATTAGAAAAGCACGTAATTAGTGCAACTAAAAAAATTTCACAGCATGGCTATACTGAAATATACTCTAAACTTTGGAAAAAAACTACAAGATACTGATCATTTGGAAAGTTCAGGGTTGAATTTCCTCCAAAGCTACTTTCCAACAAATACAAAGGATGAGAAAACATGCATACACAATTTATATTTCTATACTTGTGTTTTATTGACTTCATGTACCGTATGTAACCAAAGCCTGAACATAAACCTAACCATTACCACTGCATGTCAAACCCTTTTCTAATAACAGTTCATACCTCAACCACAAACCCATGCGCGTAGCCAGGGGGGGTTAGGGGGGTTCGAACGAACTGCCCACTTTGCCTATGAAGTCCCGCCTACAACTCCCGCGAGATATAGAACTGTGAGGTGAAGACGAGTGAAGACGAGTGAAGACGACGTTCACTCTGTCCTGGCTTGGAAGGAAACACAGTGGATTCAAATGGTAAAATTACGTTGTGGTTTTTGATTCAACTGTTCATTTGTGTATTTTAAGTAGTACCGTATAATAAGGTAAATGGTAAATGGAGCTTATTTATATAGCACTTTCCAGCCCCCTATGAGGGGCCCCAAAGCGCTTTACAATACCAACCATCCACCCATTCATACAGACATTCATACACCGGTAGCGGCAGACTGCCATGCAAGGCGCTTTCCAGTCCTACCGGGAGCAACTCAGGGTTAAGTGTCTTGCCCAGGGACACAACGACACATGGTGTGGGGAACCGGGATTCGAACCGCCAACCTTCCGATCGGGGGACGACCTGGGACTGTGCCTTTAAGAGGATGACGTGTTTAGTTCTTCGGTGGTATTTTTCGGTGGTATTTTTTTTTCTTAGTGTATGTTCGGGCGGGACTCGGAGTATTAAAGTGTTCGTTCGTGTCTCTGGGATGAGTTCTGAATAGACGACTGGACACACACGCTATTCCCCTCTCCGTGTGTTGCCCTTTCTCCACTCACAACCACAACCACCTATTTGGTAACACAGATTTACCTCACACAGCAGTGTTTTAAATAGCTAGCTAATTAGCTTGTTTACACGTTTGAAGTAACGTGTACCACCGCCAATGAACCAATCAAGAGTACGGTAGTCCTACAGGTCCACCTTTTCTTCAAACGAACCGCCCCTCATAAAATCCTGGCTAAGCCTGTGAAATCTAACATGGTCTAAATGAATTTCCAAACCCTCTAATGTTTAAAGTTTTAAAATCTGACAGTGAAACTGCACTGAATAACAAATGGCTGTACACAAATTGGAAAAGAAAAGTAAAAAAATAAATCAAATGTGAAGGTACAGCCAACAAAGAGAAAGGAGAAAAAGTGCAAATAGGACAGGGTTTGATAAAAGAGAAGGTTATATTGAACAAACAGTACACAGAACACGGCGTACGCAAAGGAGAAAAGGAGGGAAGAAATCCGATTTAGAAATAAACGAGATAGAGAGGGACAGACAGGATGAAGGAATGAGTCTAAGATGTGATAAATAAGGAGAGGATATCCATAGAAGCAATGAAAGGAGGGCAAATGAGACTGGGGACATTTAACAAGGGAAGACAATGTACAAATAAATGAAAACAAGAAGAGGAAACAAGAAGAAAAATATCAGAGAAAGACTATTAAGAACAAGATGAAAAGGCAAGTACAGGAAAATGTAAAGGAAGAACTGTAAAAACAAATAAGGAACCAGAGATGAGATGGAGAAATGAGAAGGTATAAATCAGCAAGGACAGGAAGGAGGCAAACAATAGAGAACAATGATGAGGATAAGATGAAAAGAAATGTGAAGTTTTAAAAAAAGCATGAGAGAAAAACAAGGTGCACAGGAGAAAAATGTGAATAACAAGTAGGAAGAACAAAGTTTAGAGAGAAAATGAAGCAGGTTAAATGGGAGAGAGCAGCAGGGCAGAGAGGTGGAGTGATAAATGGAGAGCATGGATCAGCTGGCAAGACAAGCTCAGTAGCACCGACATGAAGCTGCAACAAGGCTCGTCTACAGCAGGGACCTTCTGTTACACAACACCAGTGCACCTGCAGCACGACTACGTGCACGTGCTGAGCACACCTCCGTCCACACTAGAAGTGTAACAATACATCGATTTAAATTGATATACTCTATTGATTAAATGATTAATGATTCAATTAAATCGTGGCAAAACTAAAACATTGATTCATATACAGTAGTCATCTGTAAAATACGCTTTTATTTTTAAATTCCCAAGGCACGTATGTGTCACCATTTCCGTGTGCGGCTGCGCTCTGTCGCCGCCTCAGCAACATGGCAGACGAGGCAGAAAACAGATAATGAAATTCACTCTCCTGCTGGATTTAAATCAACACTGTGGAAATGTGGTTGATTCCAGCAGAAGGACGGCTCAACAGGCAAAACTCATGCTGTATGCAACAGGTGCTAGTGTGAGTTCAAATACTCGAGAAACAACTAATGTGGCAGTTCAGCTGAAGAAACAACACGGCATTGATAGCTATGTTATGTAAGCATCATATTATTTTTTGTTTCTTTATAACTGAAAGGTCATCAGGGCACTTTTAAGTTAACTGGTTTAAAAAATGCACTTAAACATGAGAAATGTGCGACTATACTGAACAGGTCATTTATTTTTAATTTTTCATTGATTAAGAAAATGTTTTTTTATGTCTGGTGCCTGTAATAACAGAAATGAAACGGTTAAATCATATTTGAATTGTTTTTGTAAATTTATTTATATGTAAATGAGATGGGCATTTGATATCACAATATATCGATCAGACTTAATTGAAAATAATCGAAATCGTATCATGACAGACTGTGATATTGAGAAAAATCATATCGTCATACAAATAAATCAATATAATATCGCATTGTGGAAGAAGACAGACTAAAACTAAAAACTGGTAGTTAGCAGGAAGATGGTAATATTCAAAGACTTGGCTATTGTTTTTACGCAGGATGCCCAATTGATGCAATTTTAGACTGTGATGGGAAAATACAAAAAAATAAAAATACAAACCCGATTCCAAAAACGTTGGGGCACTAAACAAGTTGTGAATAAAAACTGAATGCAATGATGTGGAGGTGCCAACATCTAATATTTTATTCAGAATAGAACACAAATCACAGATCAAAAGTTTAAACTGAGAGAATGTATCATTTTAAGGGAAAAATATGTGTTTCAAAATTTCATGGTGTCAACAAATCCCAAAAAAGTTGGGACAAGTCCATTTTTACCACTGTGTGGCATCCCCCCTTCTTCTTACAACACTCAACAGACGTCTGGGGACAGAGGAGACCAGTTTCTCAAGTTTAGAAATAGGAATGCTCTCCCATTCATGTCTAATACAGGCCTCTAACTGTTCAATCGTCTTGGGCCTTCTTTGTTGCACCTTCCTCTTTATGATGCACCAAATGTTCTCTATAGGTGAAAGATCTGGACTGCAGGCTGGACATTTCAGTACCCGGATCCTTCTCCTACGTAGCCATGATGTTGTGATTGCTGCAGAATGTGGTCTGGCATTATCTTGTTGAAAAATGCAGGGTCTTCCCTGAAAGAGATGACGTCTAGATGGAGCATATGTTGTTCTAGAACCTGAACATAGTTCTCTGCATTAATGGTGCCTTTCCAGACATGCAAGCTGCCCATGCCACAAGCGCTCATGCAACCCCATACCATCAGTGATGCAGGCTTCTGAACGGAGCGTTGATAACAACTTGGGCTATCCTTGTCCTCTCTGGTCCGGATGACATGGCGTCCCAGTGTTCCATAAAGAACTTCAAATCGTGACTCATCTGACACAGAACAGTCTTCCATTTTGCCACACTCCATTTTAAATGACCCCTGGCCCAGTGCAAACGTCTGAGCTTGTGGAGCTTGCTTAGAAATGGCTTCCTCTTTGCACTGTAGAGTTTCAGCTGGCAACGGTGGATGGCACGGTGGATTGTGTTCACTGACAATGCTTTCTGGAAGTATTCCTGAGCCCATTCTGTTATTTCCTTGACAGTGGCATTCCTGTTTGATGATGATAACAAAATTATTTGCTATTTTACGCTGGGTAACACCATTCTGGTATTGCTGCACTATCTTTCTGTGCAACAATAGTGGAATTGGTGATCCTCTTACAATCTTGGCTTCTGAGAGACACTGACACTCTGAGAAGCTCTTTTTATACCCAATCATGTTGTCAATTGACCTAATTAGTGTTAATTGGTCTTCCAGCTGTTCGTTATATGCTCACTTTCCTTTTTCCAGCCACTTGTCCCAACTTTTTGGGGATTTGTTGACACTTTGAAATTTTGAATCAACATATTTTTCCTTTGAAATGTTACATTTACTCATATTAAACTTTTGATCCGTCATCTATGTTCTATTATGAATAAAATATTGACTTTTGTCATCTCCACGTCATTGCATTCAGTTTTCATTCACAATTTGTTTAGTGTCCCAACTTTTTTGGAATCCGGTTTGTAGAACATGAGGGAACAATAGTCAAAAAGGTGAACATGTGAGTTACAGTCATTATTACTGAGTTTATTTAAAGAAGTTTAAATTTAAAATATTGTGATATATTGTGAATACGCCTGTCATGATTAATCAGTTAATCGCATGATAAATGAAAATTATCAAACTCATTTTCATTTATCATCTTTATCGTTTCTTTGTGTCTCTTTCTACCAAAGACACTGGATGACAAAAGGCTCAACTCCGGTGCTCTTTACTGACCCCTCCCTTTCTCTTTAAAATCCATTTTAACTGTCCAAAATCGTGTTTTTGGATGGCTAAAAGCAACTAAGCTGAGAACCTAAGCTACAAGCTAAGCTAACAGGCCAACCTCAGGGAAGAAAACCTCCGTATTGTAGAAGCTCCAAAATTCACGGTTGAATCCCGTGCCTTTGTCTAAAAAGTTACTTTTCTCCTTAAAAAGAAGATGAGAACTTTTTTATGGATTTTTTAATCATTCAACCTTTATTCATACAAGTTAGTCCCACTGAGCCATGAAGACTCATTTACAAGAGAGACCTGAATTATTATCAATTATAAAAAGCTTTGTGTGAAAAATGCTATGCTAAAGAGCTCAAATCACACTTAGCGCCTGTCATTTTGAGAACCAAAGAGAGACAGCCCAAGTCACGTCAAGGGGCCTCCCTCCCATTTTTCTTAGACACACGCTACTCGCTCTCTTTGTGTCCATCCTTCAGTTCAAACTGTCTTCCGCCATCCGGTGGTAAAAAAATTTACTAAATGCAAAACAAATTATTTTTTTCTATTTAAATTTAACATTACTAATTACTGTTAAATTTCAAACAATATTATAATCTATTCACAATAATTTCTGAGACAATTAATCTTCAAGCAAAATTTATTATCGTGACAGGCCTAATTGTGAATCACTTCAGGTCACCGTGCTTTGATAAGTCTTTCGAAGGCCACCAAAGGTGTATAGAAACATATGAAATCCATTCAAACAGAATAAAAATCCAAAAGGAATCACTGAACTGGTCTACAACGGTCCAGAAACTGAAGAATGGCATTTTTTGTATAAAGGCTGCCAAACAGCAGTTTCCAAAAGCCCATTTCATATATTAACTTTATTATTTGCAGTTTCTTTCAGAGAGCTGAAATCTGGAGCTATGACGCTGAAAACTGACAGTAACGTGTGCACGTTTCCTCAATCCTCAATAAGCTTTGGTCATTAAATGCCTATAGATTTCCCCACGCTGAGCAGCAGGAACGGTGAAGCGTGGGGGCCGCTGCATTGATTCAGACGTACGAAGCAATTAAAAAATCCACTGACCATACGGTGAAGCGTGGGGGCCGCTGCATTGATTCAGACGTACGAAGCAATTAAAAAATCCACTGACCATTTCACAGCATGTTAATTATTCACTTTAGATTAAGAACTACGACTCTTATTTCATGGCAAGGGTTCCTGAATGATTTCCGTACGGCCACTCGGAAAAAATGAAAAATACACACAGAGGAAAAGGTGAGAACGGGCCTCAAAATGAAGCCGATTCCCTCGTTATTCTTATAAACAACCTCATAAATCTATATGCTCAAAGCTAAGACTGCAAGTAACCAAATTTTAAGCAAACTGGCTCCACGCAAACACACTAAAGTACATTATACGCACGTCTACAAACTATTATACACCAAAACAGAAATCTATAGGAATGGCCCGGACAAGCAAAGACCAAGTATAACGTTTGACCTGTGACCTTGAACTGGGGTGATAAGTGCACAACACTGCGTTCAGTGAAGATGCATGCATATAATCTACGTATATAAATAATGTAGATTAGATCATTCCAGATTATATGCTGACGATACTGTTGTTTAT
>JBBPBX010019766.1:21845-39435 GCA_038048925.1 Garcialebias charrua | reverse complement strand
TTGAACCACTTTGGACATGTCTGCCTGCCTGGGAGGAGTCGACGAGGGACAAGCCCCCAGAAACCATCTTGGCTACAGCAAACTGGTTGGTCCACTTAAGTTGTTTACTTGGTGGGGTAGCTTCAGTTTGCTTTGGACTACTCTGACTGACGAAGCCCTCTGGAGTGAGGGTGAAACGTTTCTACTAAAAAGAAACTGTCCAGATGAACTGATTGAGAATGAGCGGATTTGATACCTGGACTATTGAGAATGAACTTTCTTGTTTTTTTATTTAAAACTGTGCTCACCAGGGTCCGACCTCAGTCCAACATGCAGCGGTGCATTCTGGGATACCATCGGGCAGCGCGGTGCTCATCGTGTCTCCTCCCAACATCAGCAGCACCCTGACAGGTAACTGACACACACACCTGAGCAGCTGAGCACGCACGACCCAAACAAAAACCTGGACCTGGACTCGTCTCTGTCCTCAGATCCCATCTTGGAGAACCAGGACGGTTCTGACTGAACCGGACCAACCCGCCGCGAACTGTGAGTGAGCTGCTCGTTTTAAAACCCGACTGAGCCGTTCGAGTTAACGAGGAAGTCCCTGGATGAAATGTGAAGCCGGCTTCGGATCGGGACGAACGTTTTGGACCTGGAGGGACGCAGAGATGTCCCCAAGAAGACAAAATGGACAGTTGTCCAACTAAAGCAGGACTAATACTTCATAAAAAAGCGCTTACAAAGAAAAATCACGGTGGCACAAATAATGCCTGTTTATTACAGGAAGGAATAACGATAAGAGAAACTATTTAAATATTTTAATTTTAAATTAAACAATGATGTGCAGCGTTTATTTTCTAAGGTTGTAAAAGACACGACTAACTTCTTATAGAAATATACATTTCTTATGAAAATACTCAGAAGCTTCTTTGTTCATTTTATTATATTTTTAGCCTTCGTACTATTTCATGCTCCAAAGCTTTGGACAAACCATTAAAACTCGAGCTCGACTGGGACTGCGATCTGTTGGAACGTTGTGGAGGAAACTCTGAACAAATCGTCAGATTTCCCCGGACATCGATGGAATTTTGTTAGTGATAAAAATAAAAAAAAAATAAAAACGCAGAACGTTCAGATACTGAACTGGAGCTGAGGTTCGAGGGTTTCTGGCACATTCAAACTCCTCTTCTGCTGTTTTTACATCAAAACTTTAGCATTTTCTCAGTTTATCTAACAGGAAGTCCCAGATAGGCCTGTCACAATAACACATTTTGCTGGGTGTCATAAGTCACACCTTTTTGCCTAATTTGCATGCCCTGCGACTTATAAGCTGAAGCGACATATTTATGGATTTTTTTCCCATATTTTTAGACCAATTTTTGACTGAAATATGACAGTTTTTCATTTTGGCAAAAAATGGTGCAGTACCAGTTCCGGCCGCTAGGGTCCACCGACCGTTCCCAGCTCGTGTGTCCGACGGTAGCCTCCTCTGGTCGGACTCACTCTGTCGCAGCCCGGCCTCCTGCTCTCTGGAGGTCTGAACTACTGTTACCTCTGTGTTTGTTAGCAAAATAGAACCACAGGACAGATTTTGATGAAACTTACAGAAAGTAATCACTAGATGGACATTTACAAACTTTTAGCTGTATGAGATTTTTGAGCTAAAATTCGATTTATTTATAATTTATTTTCGCAGCGCGCGCGACCGTTTGGAAGACGTCAAAGCGAAACAATTTAAATCCAGCAGATTTGACCATTACGTGAATTTATTAAGGAACGGTTAAGCTCAGAAACACTTTTGCTATAATGTCAGCTAACAAATATATATTTTTAAGTGTTTATCTTGCTAAATTTTAAAGAAAATGCTGCGGTCCCACCCGTGTGGGTGCACGTAGCAAAACTACTTTTTAAATCCAGCTGATTTGACAATTACTTGCATTCATTAAGGAAAAGTTCAGCTAAGACACATCTTTGCTATAATTTTCAGCAAACAAATACCGGTAATTGTTTTTACCGTGTTAATCTTGTTAAAGTCCTTCCGTGCACGCTCCAGTGGCAGCCATTTGCAGCACGGCAAACGTCCGGCCCACATTTCGGGTTGTCAACGGTGACGCGTAACATACGCGACGCGTCAGCGGTGACGCATAATAGATGCGACTTATACGGCGGTGCGACATGTTTATGGATTTTTTCAATTTATTGGCAATAATTGGACAAAGCGACTTATAGTGCGGTGCAACTTATCGGCTGGAGAATACGGTACTGTAGTTGTTTTTGTGTTGATTAGCTCCGGTGACTCTAAAGGTGTAAACCGGTGCAGACAAACAACGGACACGTGGTCGTATCACTTTTTATTCCTCAGCTCCGTTTTAGCTTTACAAACTGTTTACGTTCCCACATCTGCTGCCACGAACAGGTTGACGACGAAGGCAGCGTTAAAAACTGCGACGACCTGAAGGCGACGCAGAGGCGGCGACACGTCAGAGCAGAAAAACATCAAACCGTCTCGGATTTGGTCAGCTTTTTTAGTTTTAAAGATGAAATTTGAGAATCTGGACATTCATTCCCAGAAGAAAAAAAATCTCGTATTAATTTTACATCCAGCGACGTGTAAACAGTTTGTTAAAGACGTTTTAAAAAGGAGAGCAAAGGCATTTATTGACTTTATAAGGACGTTATCGCCTACTAAACAATAAAAGTCTAATAATGGACGTGTTGGAAGTTTCAGAGCACAAATCTGAACAAAACGCTGAGAATCAGCTCCAAGTGGAGCGGAAACTGGACAAACGAGATAAAAGTAAAAAAATAAAAAAGCTCAGATAAATGTCAGGATCATTAGTGCAATGTTTAATTCAGCGGCAGCTTTCTGTGTATAAAATCCTTTTAATAATAATTCTTTGTTTATGGCTTTAAGTGCGTAACTGTCTGCAGGCAGTGAAAGCTACTGTGACAAGAAAAAGCAGGAAACTAATTCAACAGGAATGTTTTGAAGCAGAAACTGGAAGAAAAACTGGACATTTGTGTTTTTCTGCCTCAGAACGTTGATTTACTCCTTTTCTCTGCTCCTCCTCTACACTTTGATGTTCTTTCATCGTCCTTCATCTAAAAGTTTATACAATTGTTTACTTTAAAGACATTTGCCTTGAAGTGGATCAACTGGTCCTTTTAGGTCCTTCAGGGTGAATGTTTATTTGTACGTAAACAAGTCCATTTATCTTCAGTTTCATCCACAGGCTGATTTTACGGCGCGCTTGCATAATTCCTCCCCCTGCAGCGTCGTCTGCAGGTTCAAGTTTTTGGTTGCGTCGTTCCTTCGTCGAACGTCGTCCTCCTCCGGCTTTACCTGACGTCGAAGAAGTACAGGTTGGCACAGATACACAGCAGCACGATGGTGGCCAGCATGTAGTAGATCAGCTTCCTGAATTTGGGCTCCAGGTCTCCTTGCCGGTACCAGAAGATCTGAGGGTGAAGAGACGGGAAAACGATTGATGTCTCGCGAAAATAACAAAACAACTTCAAAAAAGAATTTGTGCTTTTCAGGATCCATAATGTAAAAAATAAACTGAAGAAAATTTTAAGACAAAACAATCAGTTGTGATAAAAAAATAAAATAAAATGGGACTTTTATTTTGTAATAATCATCTCTGACAAAATGTCCAATGCTTTGATGTGTAAAATCTAGGAGATCAAAGAGAACCGAGGAATAAAACAAATATTTTAAAGCAGCTGCCAGCAGATCTCCATGGTAACCACATACCTGCAGCACTCCTAACAAGACAGGCAGACAGTAAGGGTCCAACAAGTATTGCAGTGAGAGAATGGCGAGTCGAATTTGCTCGTCTCTCACTGGAGTTTTTACATTTCAGAACCTTCTAGTTTTGAAGAGAAGACTCAGTGTGGACTCTGATACAATGGAAGTCTCTGCGTCTGTCCCACGGCGCTGACACACATCGGGTGGACGAAAAGACAGAAATCTACATTTTCACGTATAAACTGTAGCGGTGCAATTAAAATTGTTTGAAGAAATGTACATCGTACAACGGACCGCTACCAAGCACCAGAACTCTCTCCCTGATCGATTTGCACTTATTGATGTTTTCTTTTAAGCTGAAGGATCAAAAACTGAAGAAAACAAAGGAACAATTAACAAATATTAATAGGCTTATTCTAATGTTTTATCATTAGAAATTTAACTAAAAAAAACGTCTAGAAGATAATTACCATTTTTAAAACAACCTCCTGACTTTTTCCTTTCAAGAAGCAAAAACTTTTTCCCACTAAAGTCCAGTAAAATTAAATACAACCAAATAGTTCAGTTTGCATTTGTTACCAGCACTATTATAGATCCACACGCTAACAGGATGCAGACGGCAAAGAAGACGTTGAGCGGCCGCGGAGGCATCGAGAACACGAACGATCCGATCACAGTCACCTGGAAAACAAACAAAACATTTGCTCTTTAAAACGTCAAACTTTAAATTCTCTAAACATTTGAACAGTCAGTTTTAGGACAAAGTTTTTTTTTTTTTTTTCCCCCCCATCTTGGAAATCAAAATCTGCTTGAACGCTATAATTACTGAGAAATTTAGGAAAACTGCCTTTTTTTAATTCCAAACTATTATTAAGAACTAATTCTGGAGAAGCTTCAGACTATGTGAGCTAAAGTCTCACAATTTAAAAAAAAAACGTGTTTCTTTAAAGCTACAGTCTGTAGTTTTTTGAACACGCTGGAATTAGAATTTTTTTTACAGAGACACGTTTCTGGTCCCTCCCCCTCAGAGCCATATATGGCTCTGCTCCCCCTTGTTCTCGGCTGAAGTTCGGCTCAGCCCCCATAGCTCCGCCTCCACTGCATGTCCTGTCGCAGCCGCTGCGAAGTTCTGTGTTTATATGTTAATAAAACGTTCTAAAAAATAAAATAAAAACATGGAGCACTGGTCCAGCACAATCTGCAGAGCCTCGCGCAGCCACGTTGAACCCGAGTTTAACTCGCTCATGAGAAATTCATTCATTTCCTCATTTCAGTCATGGAGTCAGCGGAGGAGGAAGCGATCACTTGACTTTTGGCAAAAAAACAAAAGAAAAGTCCAGATCAGGGATGAAGAAGGGGAATTTAATACATTTGTGTCACATACAAAACAGTTTTGCATCGCTTTGCAATCCTTTGAACGAGAACGTGCGCGGCCGCTGGGGCTGGGACAGGCGGGGGCGTGGGTTAGGGGCGTGAGAAAGCTCTGTTTTTATTGGCTGGTTAAAAACTCTGTTTTTATTGGCTGGTTAACGGCGGGTCACTGTGGGTTTTTAGAAATGCTTTTAGTAACACCTGGAGAAGCAAGGTGACTAGTTTTTTTCTTCAAAGATTACTTTGTCTAACATCAGTCTGTCAGGAGATAGTGACAGAGTGAAGAAATATGTTTAAAATATATTTTTAGAAAAACTACAGACTGTAGCTTTAAGCAGATTTCACAATTAAACTGTTAAAAGTAGTTTTTGATGAACAAAGTTCAGTTTGATCAGACAGGAAGTGACTTCTTCTTCTCTCTGAGGATCTCCAGGTGAAAATAACTGACCGGGCTGAACCCGGCCGGTGGCACGGACTCACCAGAACCACAGCGGACGTAAAGCCGCCCACGGCCACGTTGACGATCCGATCCTGCAGGAAAACACATTGATCAGCTGTCGGGCTTTCTCACAGAACTTCCTGGCTCTAAACAGACTCCCTGCAGGTTCCCACCCGAGCCGACGTCTCCCCGAACAGAGGCCGGTTGTCCAGGCCGCTGGTGCCGTACGTCGGGGTGGAGAAGTCCTCCATGGCAGCACCGACCCGTCTCAGCAGCGCCGCCTCCTGGACACGCCGGGCCGCAGCATGCTCGCTTCAGCCGTCACTGTGAAGGGAGGCGCGGGGGCATTCCGGCAGCAGGTCGACGCTTCACTTCACCTGCGAGACGGAAAAATGACTTTACTCCTGCGTCCAACCGTCAGGAAGAATTAAATCTGCACACGTGAGCTTAAATTTAACATTTCTAAACCAAATCTGTGACCGGCTGCCAAATACCAGCCGTGCCTTTCCCTGCAGAAACAGCCGACGGGACTGCATTGTTTACATTGTTTACGTACCCACATTTCAGATTTACATCTCAATAAATGTGGAAAACTACTGGAGCGAACTCGAGCTGCACCGACACGGTTCAGGACCTTTTTCAACGTTGTCATCTTCTGCACAGAAGAGCTGAAAACTTTTGCCCAAAATAATATAAAGAACCAAAAAACTAATTGTCAAATCCTAAAAATAAAAATCTAAAGTCTCAGGGACTTAAATAAAAAAAGTTTCATTAAAATCCATCAGAAGCCTTTAAGTTAGATCAGTGACCTTTAACCTTTGGGACAATTCATTTGATTAAAACCAAATTACAGTAGGTTTCTGTTGCAGGAAGAAAAAAACATTTTCATCTTAAATTAATTTCTGTTTTTTAGTTCTTTTGTACTTCATTGCGTCTTAAAGTTTAGTACATTTACTCTTTAACTAGTTTAAATTTTATAATTAATTTAGCTTCTTTAATACATATTAATTACTGTGTTCTTACCTCCTGAAACAAGAAAGCTTTTAACTTTAAAGGTCAGTTTTTGCATAAAATGCAACAACTAATGATGTAAAAATAAAAAACATTATACAATCAACTGCTCCAGTATTTTTAGTTTATGAATCTTACTGACAGATGAAAGACGTTTCCTCTCAGTGGAGGTCGGAGATGAATCAGATAACTCTGATTTACCAGCAGCCCGAGACACTGGGCTCTGAGCGAAACACCGGTTTTTATCCTTTAAATAAAAAAAACGTGAAGAATGAAGGAAACTGTTTTAAACAAAAACTACGTTAAGGATCAGAAAGTTAATTCTCAATAGTCCAGGTATCAAATCCGCTCATTCTCAATCAGTTCATCTGGACAGTTTCTTTTTAGTAGAAACGTTTCACCCTCACTCCAGAGGGCTTCGTCAGTCAGAGCAGTCCAAAGCAAACTGAAGCTACCCCACCAAGTAAACAACTTAAGTGGACCAACCAGTTTGCTGTAGCCAAGATGGTTTCTGGGGGCTTGTCCCTCGTCGACTCCTCCCAGGCAGGCAGACATGTCCAAAGTGGTTCAAGACCAGAAAGTTAATTCTCAATAGTCCAGGTATCAAATCCGCTCATTCTCAATCAGTTCATCTGGACAATTTCTTTCTCAATTTCTACGTTAAGGATCTGATTCAGTCAGATTCATCGTCGTCTTCCTGCAGAAGCTGCAGCGTGGCCGTGCAAACAAACAACTTTCACGTATGATGTTTTAAATTAATGCAGGAGCCAGTTAGAGTTTAAAACAAAGAGGGAACTTTCATTCAGGCAATCTGTAAGCAGATTTTATTTATTATTAAATAAATGTATAGGAAGTTAATATTTCAAAAGGCTTTTGTTAAAGTTATGGTCGTCATGTCGACAGCGTCTTCTTTGATGTAAACTTTAAACAAATTTGATCTCGTCCCAGTTTTCCTCCTAGTCTTTATTTTATATATTTTTGTTCAAACCACAGTGATGCTTTTAGCTTCTTTGTGAAAAGGCTGAAGAAGCTGGCGCTGATTCAGTTTTATTCTGTCATTTATTTCCTCTTCCTTCTCACTACAGAAGCCCAGAAGGGACAAACCCTGGCTCTTTTGAAGAGTTAAAAACGATTCATTATTAACTTTTCAAAAACAAAATTAAATTCAGTCTTTTCTTAAAGAACTACGGCAAAGCAAACGTATCTGTTCTGTGGCTGAGTGGTTAGAGCAGCCGTCCTCCAACGCAAGAGTTGGGGGTTCGATTCCAGCAGCAGTCACGTGTTGAAGTGTCCCTGGGCTGAACCCCTCATTGCCTCTGATGTGTGTCCCATCAGTGAATGAATGTGATAAAGGTCTGATTATTCTTTGTAAAGATGTGGTGTATGAATGGATAAATGAGGACACAGATTGTTGTAAAGAGCTTTGAGCGTCTTGATAAGATAGAAAGGAACAACAGTACCGGTATACAGGTAGTCCCCGACTTACGAGCGAGTTCCGTTACAACGAGGCGCTCGTAACACGGAAATCTCGTAATTTGGAACGGCCGCCACGTGTCTCGTAAGTCCGGAATTTCGCTCGTAAGTTGGAACGGTTTTGCTAGCGCGACTACAAACACTCGTTTTTCATCGAAAAACTGCTTATGAGTGCATAAAAATGATCGGAAACGTGTGTCCACATGTTTAGCTAACGAACTGTGGTGAAAAAACACAGAAAAACTCAGTATTTTTTGCGTTTTTTCCAAAAATTTGCCAGCTCGTAAGTCTGGATCCTCGTAAGTTAGAGCGCTCGTAAGTCGGGGACTACCTGGCACAGTCCATTTACCCAACTATAATCAGCAATATCCTTGGAAAAAGCTTAATCTGTGAGGTTTAAATAAGCATTTTAACTCTCAAACATAAAACAAGCAGCTGACCTTTAATCTTGTTTTCTGATTTTGACCTTCTGAATTAAACTTTGTAAAACGTTTAAACCACCAACAGCTCTTTCCAGTTAGAAGCGCTCACGTCCCAGAATGCTCCTGTGTCACCTGCCGTTTTAGTTTTCTTGTTTTATTTGCACATTTAGCACGAGGAACAGCTGTCGTTTCATACTCCCTGGCAATTTTTTAGAACCAGCCCGCATCCCTTTTTTTTTTCTTTTTTTTTCTGACTGCGCACCTGGACTATGTAGATCAACATCTACAAAACCACCAAACCTGATCCTCTGGGCGTAAAAACAACGAGCAGACAGTCGCAGGAAGATAAAGTCCTGTTTTACTTCCTGCAGAAATGTTAACTGGGTGAGAAGGCGAAAGGAAACGACGCCCCAGGAGCTTCATCAGCTGAAATAAAACCCACAAACTGGAAAAACAAAAAGGCTCGTTATGAACTGGAATAAACCCAGCTTATAGCTGAATTCCTCCACAGCCTTGTGACCCACCGGACTGCTCAGAACAAACCTTATCTGCCTTACATGTGAAGTAATCTCAACCCTGGAGCTAATCACTCATAAAAATCCCCTAAAGGTTAATAAATTAAGAGAAAATACTCCTGATTCAACTAAAAGAGACATTTTTGTTGTTTTTAAAGTTCAGGGATTCTGCTCCTGAGCTGTTGAAGTTTATTTTTTACGTCTTTAAGAAAACTTATAGCTTCTTTTTACTGTAGACAAATAAAACTTTTACGTTTTAAGGATTGTTTGCTCAGTTTCAAGGAGAAATAACTCGCAAAATGCACATTTAATTTATTAGCATTTAAATGTAAAAAGAAAATGTGGGTAATTAATAACAAGATCTGGAGCCTGTGACTAAAGCTGATGAGGATTTTTACAGATTATTATCAGAAACAACAGAGACTGTAAAGAAATGTAAAATTAAATAACAAATTAGTTTCTGTTTGAGGAGTTTTGTGGATAAATTAGAAAATAAATGTCTCAGTAGAATTTAATAGATATAGAATAGATATTGAATTTAACTCATACATTAAACTTGGAGTGCTTGTGAGAGTTTCTTGTCCAAAAACAGCCTGTAGATGTTAAAAAGTCCAAACTTTCACTTTAAATCGGCTTTAATTTAAACGCAGATTATCAAGTATCCTGATGCATGCTCAATAATCCAGATAGAAAAATCTAAAAAAGTTGATTCTGGTCCTCAAAAAAAAAAAAAATCTGGTCCTCTGGACAGGCAGATTATCAAGCTTTAAAACACACCAGTTTACTCCAGCAGCTTTTAAAAACAGTCTTATTTTCAGACTAATCAGCCAAATGTCAAAGTTAATGTTGATGACACGCCGGAAACATAAATTATAGTTTGTCAGCAGAGTCAAAAACGTAATTAAATGGTAAAATAAACAAAAGGCTGAGATTTTCTCCTTAGGCTAATTCAGATAGCATGCTAATAACTAAGCTAAGCTAACGCACCTAAAATAATGTAAAATATTCACACGAAAAACGCTCCGGACGAGCCGCGGAAGGTCCGGTTCCTGTCAGGGTTACTCACCTCACAGTTTCCGTGCAGCACCGGCTGGAAACATAACTTTACAGGAACCGAGCCGAGCCGGGTCAGAATTAAAGCCCGGTAGCTTCGGTTCAAGCTGTTAAAGGCGAGTTCATTTACCGTGCGTTTAGCCGACCGTGTGTGCTTCAGGTGCTGACGCAAAGCTCTGTACATTTCACCGTTCCGACAAACCGCTTTGTCACTCTTTGTTTATATACTAAATTATCATTGTAAACAACACATGTACGCTTAAATATACATATAAATAGCAACAACAGGGCATTTGTGTTTAAATAAGTTCAAAAAAAACAGTTGAAAATGGTGATTCCTGCGGGAATCGAACCCGTAAATTCCTATTTAGGAGTGGAGTTCTATAATGTCCGAGCGTCCTTGAGTGCAACCTCAGCCCTGTCAAAAATACGGTAAACAAACGGACTCGTCATGAAGCTGCTGCTGCTAGTTTTTTAATTCATTCTATTTTTATTTTACTGTACAGTATATTTAAATAGTTGTATGGATAGAATAAATGTTTATCCTTAAGAAATATATTTTTAATGTTAACAAAACAATTTTAATGTTTAATATTTTTATATTGATGTATTAGAAAATGATTTTAGATCATTTTATTTTCATGTAATAAAAGCCCTTCTTTACTAAGGTTTAGTTAAGCTTCTTATGCATTTATTAAACATTTAAAACATTATTTTGGAAATGTTTTTTGTTGTTTATTAAAAACAATTTCATTTACATTTTATTATTTTTTAATTATTTATTTATGTTAAAATATAATGTTTGAGCTTACAATTTTTTAGTTCATTCATATACCAACACATTTTCTCAACACCGCTTTACTCACTATTTATTTTCTTGATGTGTAATTCTTTTTATTTTATAAATGTTTTCAAATATTTTGAAGTGATAAAAGAACACTTCTCTTTTTTTAACTGTATACAGTATTTATATTTGTATTTAAATTAAATTTACTGTAGCTATTTAATACTTTGTTTTCCAATAAAGAGCACCGTTTTACAATTGTTTTGCTTTATCATGTTTTTTGCATTTATCATTAATTCAAATGCGCTTTATTTCTATATGTATTTATTTCATGCATTTTTTTATATATATTTTCTGCTGCAGGTGTACCACCCTCTGAACTTTAAATGAAAATATTAAAACAATTTGTCTTTTTCAGCCATTAAATACTGAAACATAATTCAATTTTTATGAGCTGCATTTTATTTTTTACCTCCTCAGACTGGTCAGCTACGAGACCAAAAGAAGAATAAAGTCAGCCAGTGTTCCATGACAACTTTAAATAAAACCTCAGATCACCTCCTAGAAGACCCTGACCTGTGTAATTTATTTCATTAACAGCAGTGAAGTGGAACCAGCAGCTGTTTTAATTTCCTCTTCTGTTGATCTGATATCAAAAGGAGGGATGAAAGTCTTTCTGATCAGATTTGAACTACTTTAAATCTCTTTACATCAACTCCTCCACCGGGTCATACCCAACATGTGGAACGTGGTGGGGTCCATAACTCCACAGTATGGTCACATGAGCAGAGCCTGATGAGCCCAGAGCTTAATGCCAGGAAAGAAAATCATGAGGGAGCGAGCGTGACCGTTTCATAAAAACTGATAAAACTTTAATTGATACGTTAGTTTTTGTATTTTAACATATTTTTTTATAAATACAAACAATAAATTAAATTCTGTTGATTTTAATATACTAAAAGTTTACTTTTGTTTTATTTACAATTCTTTGTTCTGCCATGGTAACAGTGAGCGTTCTTCTCCGATGGAGGACATAAAAGTGTGAAATGTCCAGTAAGTGGCGCTATATGGAAGCTATTATGTCTCATATTTCAAATTAAAATGGATTAATAGAAATGCTTTTTAGTTTCCAAATAAAGCGGCACGTTTTGACTCATAAATAAAATGTAAAATGAATAATCCAAACTGCATTTTCATTTTCTTCTAAAGGACCAGCCATTTAATGTTAATTCATTCGACCTTTATTTATACAAGTTGGTCCCATGAGACTCATTTACGAGACCTGATTTTAACAAAGACAACAGTAAATACTTAAAACGTTTTACCAAACCCAGCCGGTCGAAGCAGACGGCCGCTTGTCCTGAGCCTGGTTCTGCTAAAGGTTTCTTCCTCATGAGGGTTTTTTTTTCCTTTCCACTGTCACCGTCATGCTTGCTCAAGATGAGAGTTCTGTGATGGAGTTAAATTCAAACCAGTCTGCTCCTCAGATAAATCTCCACCAGCTCCAACCGGCCGCGGACGCTTTTCAGCACACTCCAGTCTGTCATCAACCCATCTGTCAATGTTCTGAAAACTGCCACACAGTCTACCTGCGATGACTTTCAGAGCTATTTTGTCAACAAAATAGACTCTATCAGGCAGAACATTGTCAGTTCATCCAACACCATCCAGTCTTGTGCGTCTGCAATAACCACAGCTGTTTTTGACCAATTTGACCTGGTTTCACTCCCTCACCTCACCAAGGTGGTTCAGCAGATGAAACCAACTAACTGTTCTCTGGACATCATTCCCTCTAAAATGTTCAAACAGTCCTTTGATGTAATTGGTCCTTGTGTTTTGTCATTTATTAACAGCTGTCTATCTTCAGGTTTTGTGCCATCTGCTTTCAAACATGCTGTGGTCAGGCCTCTTCTCAAAAAACCAGGCCTAGATCCTACAGCTCTCTCTAATTTCAGACCAGTTTCACATCTGTCATTTCTATCAAAGGTCCTAGAAAAGATTGTTTTTATTCAACTTCAATCTTTTCTAGAACTCAACAACCTGTTTGAAAAATTTCAGTCAGGTTTTCGAGCTCGTCACAGCACTGAATCTGCACTGCTCAAAGTACAGAATGACATTCTTCTGTCCCTGGATGCAAAAAACCCTGCTCTGCTGGTGATGTTAGACCTCTCAGCAGCTTTTGACACCGTCGACCATCAGGTACTAATCAACCGCTTGTCTCAGCAGGTTGGCCTCCAGGGAGCTGTGCTTGAGTGGTTCAAATCTTACCTGTCTGGGAGAACTTTTTCTGTCATGATAGGCGATCTGTCCTCCTCTTCATCAACCCCTCTGACCTCTGGCGTACCACAGGGATCTATTCTAGGGCCAGTCCTCTTCTCTCTTTACATGCTGCCATTAGGATCAATCATTGCACGTCATAACCTGTCTTTTCACATGTATGCAGACGATTTACAAATCTATCTGCCAGTCACTCCCAACCCCTCACCCAGTTCAAACACTCTTGTCAACTGCTTAAATGACATTAAGCACTGGCTCTCTCAAAACTTCCTCCACCTAAACACAGATAAAACTGAATGCATTTTATTTAGTGCACCTGGTGACACCAGCAACATCCTTCCCAGTCCCAGTGTTGGTTTCCCCCTCCCCCACTTCAACCCGGTGGTCAGAAATCTTGGAGTGCAGCTTGACTCCAACTTAAAGTTTGATAAACAGATCAGTTCTGTTGTCAAGACCAGCTTCTTTCAGCTCCGTCTGCTCTCCAAAGTCAAGTCATTTCTCAGCCGTGGTGATCTGGAGAAGGCCATCCATGCCTTTGTGACCTCCAGACTTGACTATTGTAATGCTTTGTATGTTGGTATTAATCAATCCTCCATCTCCCGTTTACAGCTTGTACAGAACTCTGCCGCGCGCTTTTTGACCAACACACGAAAATATGAACACATCACTCCTGTCCTGTCCTCTCTACACTGGCTCCCGGTTCAGTTCAGGATACAGTTCAAGCTGCTCCTGTTTGTTTTCAAAGCTCTGAATGGACTTGCTCCTCTGTACATCTCAGAACTTTTGAAAGCCCATCAGCCCGGCAGAGATTTACGCTCTGCCAGTCAACACCTGCTGGAGGTGCCTCGCTCAAGGTACAAACAATGGGGAGACCGGTCATTTTCTGTTGCCGGCCCAAAAGCCTGGAACAGCCTCCCCCTTGAGCTGCGTGCCACCTCTGATCTGACTCTGTTCAAAACCAGACTGAAGACCCACTTGTTCAAAAAAGCTTTCAGTGTGTAAAAAAGCTTTCAGTGTGTAACTTTTATTACTTTTGGTAGTTTAGTATGTAGCATTTTTTATTTCCATTGCCTTTTTATTTCCACTTGCTCAAATAAGCTTCCAGTGTGTAACTTTTATTACTTCTGGTATTTTAATATGTAACATTCTTTAATTTCCATTGCCTTTTTATTTCCACTTGTTCAAAAAAGCTTTCAGCGTGTAACTTTTATTACTTGTGTTATTTTAGTATGTAGCATTTTTTATTTCCATTGCTTCTTTTATTGCTGTTGTTTCTTATTCTATTTTCATTGATTTATTGTTCCAGTTTATTCATCTTTTTATCCTGTTAAGCACCTTGGTCAATGCAAGGCATTGTAGGAAGGTGCTATACAAATAAAGCTTATTATTATTATTATTATTATTATAAATAATGTTGCATTATTATTTTTATATATGAATGTTTCTGTTCAGTGCCCTGAGATGGCTTCTGTTGTGACTTGGCGCTTTATAAATAAACTGAATTGAACATTACAATCTGTGCCCTCATTTACCGCAGCACTCATCTATATCTATACAAAGCTAATTGAACAAATCTAAAAAGACTAATCTTTATCACATACATGATGGGACACACATCGGAGGTGTTCAATATCTTGCCCAGGGACACTTTGGCATGTGACTGATGGCGGATTCGAACCCACAACTTTTGCATTGGAGGACAACTCCTCTAACCGCTCAGCCACATCATGTGACATGTATGAGATTAGTAGTTTTTGATCTAGAGCGGGTCAAAAGATGTTCCAGAGCTTCAAAATTCAGCGGAATAGCCCTTTATCGAGTGTCTCATAGCGGAAGCCACCAGCAGGGGGCGGAGTCACTGCCCGGAAGGATCAACAAAAATAAAACGTAGAAGAAGAAGATTGAACTCGGCGCGGACTAACACACAAACCCACTTCTCTGGCCAAGCTGGAAAATATTCGTCGTCTCAGTAAACGAACAAAGTCCAGTTAATTCCGGGTTCTGTCGATAAAAAGTTCGGCTCGGAGATGAGTTCGTTCGCGGGTCGAATGAAGGAGTACCCCACCGTTTCTCTGGACCGGTTCGACCGGGAGAACCTCCACGCGCAGGCCTACTTCCTGTCCCATTGTCACAAAGGTAAGCTGGGTCACACCGAACCGACCGGAACCGGCTCAATAAATCTTCATTTAATTTAAATTCTTTAATTTAACCCTAACACTGACAGGTTGTTGTTTCAACAGATCACATGAAGGGCCTGAAAGGACCCCTGCTGAAGAGAAAGCTGCGGTGCAGGTGACGTCACTGTTCAAATAATTAAAAATAAATTGCTCTGACAGTCTTCAGTCCAACATCAGGTCTACTAATGAGGTTTGGAGTTTTATCACAAATGTATGCTGAATATTTTAAAACATGTTTAAACCCTAAAGCTTTAATTATATTTGAGATGATTTGTTAGATAAACGTACAAAACAAATGTATCAAAAAGCTCCTTTTACTAATTTTATTTCTTTAAGTTAAACTTGTCAGACTTTTCCGTGAGTCTCCATCTCCACACCTGTCCCAGCATGCACCTCTGCACATGTCCAAACTGTCTGGACCTCTATTTCATCCCCAGACCTTCGGCTGATTTCTAATCTTGTCCGTTTTTGTCCCTCCTAATGAAAACCTGGACGTCTTCGTCTCCGTCACCTCCAGCTCCTGTCCAAACATCTCAGCATGTCCCTTTCTGTCCTGCAGCTGTCCTTCTGTCTCACGTCATCCTTGACCCTCTGCTGCTATCCCTTCTTCACTTCTCTTGTTCTGCCTGTTGCTTTGGATAGTCGGCCTCAGGTACCTCAGCCTCCTTCGCCTGCTCCCTACTCTCACTAAAGACGTCCTGCCTTACCTCACCCGTCCATCTGTCCAACACCTCATTAATTTAATAATCATTTCTTCTTTTTATGCTGGAGTTTTGGCCGAGATGAGCTCATGTTTAACGTCTTTATTTAGTTCACATCTTAGATCTTCTTTTACATTTTATTGTTGGGTGTAACTGGGACCCTGTGTACATAATTTCATTCCACCACGACTTTTGATATTGAGACAGTTTTAGCTGCAATGACGTCATCCTTTAGAGCTAAAAGTATCATGATCACTCTCAGCTACTACCACACTAAACTTTAGCTCACTCTCTGTAAAACTGGTCAGGTAATAAATAGCCTTATTTGTGTTTGCTGTTGTTGATTAGCTCCGGTGGCCATCTTGAATAGAGTTGACTCCAAAGGTTGGAGAAGAACATCCAGCAGGTTCAGAAAGTTTCACTCACAGTTCAAGCTCTTTTTTTTCCCTTCTTCCTTAAGCTAGGGTTTGCTAACCTTTAGCTAGCATTTTGTTAGCTTTTAGCTCCTTTCAGCTTTTAGCCAGCATTTTGCTTCATGTCCCAACTGACGGGGTAAAGGTCAGATTAACTAGAAACGCTAAAAAAAACACACAAGTTACTGCAACAGGACACAAGTATACTCCAAAACCACAAAGTAATAATTACCGATATTAGTTTAATACGTTGAAATTATAAAATAAAATTTTGTTTGAAACCTTTTAAACCAGTTTTATGATTTGAATTTATGAAATGAAAACTATAGAGAAAGAAAAATGTAAACAAAGAGGAGTTTCTGCTGATCAGCTGAGTGTTAATATATATATTATCATTTGTATGTGTATTTTAAGTTTTATTGTGATAAAACTGTTGGTTCTGTTTCCTGCAGCCGGACCGTCAGACTTTACTGCTCCTTCGTGACCAAAGAGCTGCTGCTGAACAACCCGAAGTACGCCTTCTGGGAGGAAAACATCGTGAGTCCCGCTCTTTGTTTGTTTTAACCTTTAAATCAACAAACAGGAAGTTGGGAGCGTTCAAATAAATAAAAACGTCTTTCAGGTTCCTCTGGAGCTCGAGAGTCCCACTCAGATCTCGCTCGTTGACGAAGCTTCTGGAAAGGTTTGCTTTGTTAGTTGATAAACTTTTGTTTGTTTATTTGTTTGTTTGTTTACCTTCTGTAGTGTAGCCATTTTGTCACATCTTTTTTTGACTTTTTAACTAATAAAGGAAAGCTCCTTTTTAGGAATACACGATAGTATCAGTATCAGCCGATATCAGCGATAAGGTATCGCTAAGATATCGGACAGTCCATCAAAATAACTCGCCGACATAAAAGATGCTGTTTTAAAAATATATATTTATATAGCATTACATCATTTTCTGTCCCCTTTTTGGCATCTGCATTTGGTATCAGGCCAAATGGACCAAGACCTGCAGAATAATGTATTTTAATCCCACAGTCTCTGTACGTCGGCCTAGGGCAAAAGTATCTGTTATCAGCCAAATAAGTTTTAACATATCGAGTATTGGCCAAAAATCCAATATTGTGCATCCATATTTCGTTTATATTTTAATTTTAGTTTGCCTGTTTTCGTTTTTTTTTTTTCTTCCTTCTAGTATGTTTTTTTACTTTTAACAACTTCTGTGTAAATTTCTCT
>JBBPBX010019766.1:0-21428 GCA_038048925.1 Garcialebias charrua | reverse complement strand
GCAATGTATTTAAAACTACTGAGTTAAAATAGTTACAATATTTAAAAATGAGTCAGGTTCATGTTTAGCCAGTTCTTCAGCCTTGAAGTGAATATTTTAACATCAGTTCTGGTCTTAAGATCAGCTGCTCATGAGCTCCAACAGAAAAGTTGTCCTGCAAAATTATATTCCACATGATCTGTGCGACTTGTAGTGACTCTGTTGTTCTGTCTCAACAAATGTAAGTAACCACATAACTGGTGCATTTATGAAACACTTTAAGAAAACAGAAACTAATAAAACTATCAAAGCTCATTAAATTATATTTCTTAATAACGGTACAGTGATGACAGAAGATTGGCTTTTTATCATGATTTTTACAGCCTGATTGTATAAAGAGCCAACGTTTAATTTGATGTTTAATTCAGAATTTTCCTGCTAATACTAATTTTAAATAAAAAACAATAGTTAGCCTTTTGATACTTTTAAAACTTTAATCTAGCATTGTGCTAATTTAAAATCATTAATTTACGACTTTTGTGCGTGTTTTGTTTTTAACGCCTTTTGCTGTTTCTGTTTTAGCCTTTGCTACTTTTTGCTAATATGTACAACTTCTGTTTTTAGCGTTTTTATTTTAGCATTTTGCTTTTTTATAATCTTGTTCCTACTTTTAAAATTGCTAGCATTTCACTACTTTTAGTTAGCATATTGCTACTTAATTGGGTTTTAAGCGTTCTGCAACTTCTATCATTCAGCAACTTTTTAGCTTTCATTTTGCTTTTTAAGCTACTTTTTTATTTTTTAGGTGTTTTGCTTTTGTTGATAGCTTTTTGCTACTTTCAGTTGTTGGTAGTGGTGTGCTTTTTGTAGCAATTTTTAAGCTAGTGTTTTTCTGTACTGTAAACTATTGGCTAGAATTTTGCTATAATTCGGTAGTTTGGTTGTTTTTAGCTAGCTTTTGGCTACTTTTGGTAATTGTTTTATTAATTTTTAGCTAGCATTTTCTTGTTTAGCAATTTGTTACTTTCAACATTTTGAAGTGTTTTGCTGTCTTTATTTATAGTAGCAAAATAGCTAAAATTTTAGCTATTTTGCTACTTTCAATTTTTGTTTCAGGTGGTTTTCAACTTTTAGCTATTTTTTTCTTTAAGCTAGTTATTTTAGCAGCTTTAGCTAGCATTTTGCTTTTCCAGTTTATTTATTATTTTAGCATTTTTTAAAATTAATTTCCTACTTTTAAAATTAGCATTTCACCTCTTTCAGTTAACAGTTTGCTATTTTCTTGGCTTTTAACTGTTTTGTTATTTCTTTAATTTAGCGACTTATTTTAGCTTTTGTTTAGCTTTTTAAGGAGCCAAGATGGTGTAGTGGCAGGGCTTCCGACTTGGGACCCGAAGGACCCGGGTTCGAACCCCGGCCACTACACACCTTGGGGTGTCTATGAGTGCACACCTATTTCTCCAGCTCCCCGGGCGCTTTCTATGGCTGCTCACTGCACCACCTGGTGGTGGTTGGGTTAAATGCAGAGACGAATTTCGTCTGTGTATGGGAAACATACACAGATGACAAAAATGGGCATTATTATTATTATTAAGCTACCTTTTTTTTTTAGGTACTGTATTCTGCTGTTTTGATTAGCTTTTTGCTTCTTTCGGTTCTTGCAGTGGTTAGCTCCTTTTAGCTGTGTTTTACGCTAGTGTTTAACTACTTTTTAGGATTTTAGCTACTTTTGGTAAGTGTTTTATTACTTTTAATTTTTAGCTAACATTTTTCTTTTCTTGTTTAGCATTTTGCTACTTTCAGCATTTTGCTGCTTTTCTAGCTTTTAGGTGTTTTGCTAATTTAAGTTGGCATTTAGCTGTCTTCAGCTTTTTGTTATTTTGCTACTTTCAATTTTTGTTTCAGGTGGTTTTCTACTTTTAGCTATTTTTTTCTTTAAGCTAGTGGTTTTACCATCTGTAGCTTCATGTTGCATTTTTAATTTATTTATGTTTGCATTTTATTTTTAAAATAAATTTCCTACTTTGAAAATTGTTAGTATTTCACAGCTTCCAGTTAACAGTTTGCTATTTTATTTGCTTTTAACTCTTAAGCTATTTCTATAATTAAAAACTTTTAGCTTTTGTTTTGCTTTTTAGGCTACTTTTTTATGTATTCTGCTTTATTGATAGCTTTTTGCTACTTTCAGTTGTTGCTAGTGTTAGCTCCTTTTAGCTGTGTTTAATGTTGGTGTTTTTCTGTTCTTAACTTCTTGTTAGCATTTTAGCTACTTTTGGTAAGCGTTTTATTGCTTTTACTTTGTAGCTAGCGTTTTTCTTTTCTTGTTTAGCATTTTGCTACTTTCAGCATTTTGCTGCTTTTCTAGCTTTTAGGTGTTTTGCTAATTTAAGTTAGCATTTAGCTGTCTTCATCTTTTAGTTATTTTGCCACTTTCAATTTTTGTTTCAGGTGGTTTTCTACTTTTAGCAGTTTTTTTTTGTTTAAGCTAGTGGTTTTACCGTCTGTAGCTAGCATGTTGCATTTTTAATTTATTTATTTTTGCATTTTTATTTTTAAAATTAATTTCCTACTTTGAAAATTGTTAGCATTTCACAGCTTCCAGTTAACAGTTTGCTATTTTATTTGCTTTTAACTCTTAAGCTATTTCTATAATTAGCAACTTTTAGCTTTTGTTTTGCTTTTTAGGCTACTTTTTTATGTATTCTGCTTTTTTGATAGCTTTTTGCTACTTTCAGTTATTGCTAGTGGTTAGCTCCTTTTAGCTGTGTTTTATGTTAGTGTTGTTCTGTTGTTCTGCATTTTCGCTACTTTTGGTAAGCGTTTTTTTGCTTTTACTTTGTAGCTAGCGTTTTTCTTTTCTTGTTTAGCATTTTGCTACTTTCAGCATTTTGCTGCTTTGCTAACTTTTAAGTGTTTTGCTGATTTTAGTTAGTGGTTTATCTTTTATCTTTTGGCTATTTTGCTACTTTCAGTTTTTGCTTCCAGTGTTTATTTGTTTTTTTTACTTTAGCAATAGTTTTTGTTTTATTTTATTTTTTTCCCTTAAATCAGTTCATTCAACCTTTTTAGTCTCGTTGATCCTCAGGGACTCATTTACAACAGAGACCTATTTTAAACAAAGAGTGACGACAACAGTTGACAATCATTAAATATAAAACATATACTATAAAATGAAAAGTAAATGGATAAATAATATAAAAACAGCTACCTGTAGGTTGTAAGGCGGTGTAGAAAACTAAAATGGGGACATGTCTATGTTGGTTTTTGCCATTGAGTAGATGTTTGAAGTCACTTAGAGAGGTCAAGGTCGAGAGCTTCAGATCTTTTTGAAAGATGTTCCAGGAAGCAGGAGCAGCGTAGCTATTGGTTTTAGCATTTTTAGCTAGCATTATGCTACATTTAGCTTTCGGCTCATGCTGCAGTTATACAAACGACTTAATTTCTGTAGTTTTAATATTTATTTTGTTTGTTTTGACAGAAAGAGGAGGTCGTGGTGACGTTGCTTCCTGCGGGTCACTGTCCCGGCTCGGTCATGTGAGTCCGAACTTTCTGAAACTCTCCAGGATTTTAACTTCTCCGCGTCTAATCAAAACATTTAATCACAGAAATCTTTTGTAAACAACAGTTTGTGTTTAGGCCTGTAAGACAAAACTCAGGGCAGAAACATTTGAAACACGTTCCCGTCGACGCGTTTGAACGTCGGCACTCAGCGGTGTTGAAATGTCCGCAGGTTCCTGTTTGAGGGTTGCCATGGAAACGTCCTGTACACAGGTGACTTCAGGTTGGCTGTGGGAGACGCCTCCAGGATGGAGCACCTGCACTCCGGCAGCAGGCGAGTCTTAACGAGCTTCAGCTTCTCTTCGGTCCGACTCTTTCTCACGGTCTTCTGCTTCGTGTCTCAGGGTGAAGGACATCCGGACCGTTTATCTGGACTCGACTTTCTACGACCCGCGGTTCTTCCAGATACCCAGTCGGGTAAAGTCATTTTCTGAATTCACTGTAGCGTTGCAGCGGTGTCTGTGTTTCTGAAGTGAGAAGACGTTATAATAAAGAAACTGATTGAAACCCGGATCGTCCTGGTTTCACGTATTTTCAGACTGCACCTGTACCTGCTGCTCTAACGGAGTTTTAATCACATCTTGTGAGCAGGAGGTCTGTCTGCGAGGGATTTCAGAGCTCGTCGGGAGCTGGATCAGTCAGAGTCCTCATCACGTGGTTTGGCTCAACTGTAAGGCTGCGTACGGGTACGAGTACCTGTTCACCAACCTGGGAGACGAGTTCAACACGCAGGTGAGCGTTCACCAGCGACTAACCTCAGCTCTGATGCAACCGTTGTCCTGAGAATTATAATAACCTTTTTATTATTGTGCAAACTCACGGTTCTTAAAGTTTAATTGGTTTTTTTTTTTAACAGGTCTCTGTTGTAAATGAGTCCTCAAGGCTCAGTGGGAACTAACCTGTTCTGTTGTGACTTGGCACTCGCTGTATAAGTAAACTGAAATTAATTGTATAAATAAAGGTTGAATAAAGTGAAGTTCCCAAATTTTAACGAAACAAACTTCCAAAAATCACTTTATTTTTGATTTGACGTAGCTGCCTGAATGGGCACTAAAAATGATCAACTACTCATTTTACTATATTTTTGTCACAGAATTGAAACATTTCTTTAAAGTCAGTTTTGAATGTTTGAATTAAAAAAATTAGGTGATTAAATTTCTGGTAAAATACAGAGTGAATGAAAATAAGTTAAGGTTCAGCATGTTTGGTTACACTAGAAGTAGCAAAAGGCTAACTAAAGGCTAAATGTATTAAATGCTAGTTAAAAGTTTCCAAAGTGTTAGCTTAGCAGCTATAATTAACAAAAGGCTAACTAAAGGCTAAAGGTATTAAATGCTAGTTTAAAGTGTCCAAAGTGTTAGCTTATCAGCTATAATCAACAAAAGGCTAACTAAAGGCTAAAGGTATTAAATGCTAGTTTAAAGTGTCCAAAGTGTTAGCTTAGCCTTTTGTTAATTATAGCTGCTAACTAAAGGCTAAAGGTGTTAAATGCTAGTTTAAAGTGTCCAAAGTGTTAGCTTATCAGCTATAATCAACAAAAGGCTAACTAAAGGCTAAATGTATTAAATGCTAGTGAAAAGTTTCCAAAGTGTTAGCTTAGCAGCTATAATTAACAAAAGGCTAACTAAAGGCTAAAGGTATTAAATGCTAGTTTAAAGTGTCCAAAGTGTTAGCTTATCAGCTATAATCAACAAGAGGCTAACTAAAGGCTAAAGGTATTAAATTCTAGTTTAAAGTGTCCAAAGTGTTAGCTTAGCAGATGTAATTAACAAAAGGCTAACTAAAAGCTAAAGGTATTAAATGCTAGTTAAAAATATCCAAAGTGTTAGCTTAGCAGTTATAATTAACAAAGGGCTAACTAAAAGCTAAAGGTATTAAATGCTAGTTAAGTATCCAAAGTGTTAGCTTAGCAGCTATAATTAACAAAAAGCTAACTAAAAGCTAAAGGTATTAAATGCTAGTTAAAAGTATCCAAAGTGTTAGCTTATCAGCTATAATCAACAAAAGGCTAACTAAAGGCTAAAGGTATTAAATGCTAGTTTAAAGTGTCCAAAGTGTTAGCTTAGCAGATATAATTAACAAAAGGCTAACTAAAAGCTAAATGTATTAAATGCTAGTTAAAAGTATCCAAAGTGTTAGCTTAGCAGTTATAATTAACAAAGGGCTAACTAAAAGCTAAAGGTATTAAATGCTAATTAAGTATCCAAAGTGTTAGCTTAGCAGCTATAATTAACAAAAGGCTAACTAAAAGCTAAATGTATTAAATGTTAGTTAAAATTGTGAGCAGTTATAATTAACAAAGGGCTAACTAAAAGCTAAAGGTATTAAATGCTAGTTAAATGTATCCGAAGTGTTAGCAGCTATAATTAACAAAAGGCTAACTAAATGTTCAAGGTATCTTAACACAAACTAAAAGTCCAAAAATATTAACTAAGATGTTGAATACTAGCCAAAAGTGCTTACTAGCTTAAAGCTAAAGATAGCTAGCAAAAGGTTAGCCTAAAAGCAATGGATAACAAAAGGTTATAACTAAAACCTAAAGGTATAGAAAAGTTTATGCTAGTTAAAAGTATTGGTGTTAGCTTAGAAGCTATAATTAACAAAATGTTAATTAAATGTTTAAGATGGCTAACACTAGCTAAAAGTATCAAAAATACTAGCTAAGATGTTGAATACTAGCCAAAAGTATCAAACACCTAACTAGGACCTAGGAAAAGGTTAGCCTAAAAGCAATGGATAACAAAAGTCTAACTGAACGCTAAAAGTTTTAAATGTTTGTTCAAAGTGTTAAAGGCTAACTAAAGGCTGACAGTAGCTAAAATTAGCATAGACAGAGCCAGTAGCCAACACATTTTTCAATGAGAACAATGTTTTTGAACTGAAAGTCTAAAAGTTACAAAAGCTAAAAGTCTGAGCTCCCATGTCCTGATTGAGCCGAACGTTTCGATGCAGAGCAGCTAAAAAAGAAACGTTCGGGCGGCGTCGACTCTGAAAACTGTTAAATTTCCCCTCCAGGTCCACGTCAACAGTCTGGCCATGTTTAAGAAGATGCCGGAGATCCTGAGCTACGTCACAACCGACCGCCGGGCTCAGATCCACGCCTGCAGACACCCGAAGGTTCGCATCCGCCCACAGGAAGTGTTTGTCATCAGAGAACGCCGCCACGTCTGTTTACCTGCACGGCAGCTAGAACTCCTTCACTCGGACTCGTGGTTGTGCAGGAACTTTGTCCCACTCTTCTTTCCATCACTGTCGTCTGCGCAGGCGGGAGTCCTGAGCTTTTAGTTTCAGCTCCCTGTTCTTCCTCGTGGTGCTCGTTTTGTGATTGAACCAGATGTTCACCTCCTCAACGTGACGCGTCGACGTGCGCTTTGTGTGTCTGTGCAGGACGAGGAGTTCTTTCAGGGTAACCGTCTGCCCTGCGGCTGCACGGCTGCAGACGGGTCGCCTCTTCGGATCATCAGCATCAAACCGTCAACCATGTGGTTCGGAGAGAGAACCAAGAAGACCAACGTGTTAATAAAGTAAGTCGTGCACGTGCGTCGTGGCAGGAAGCTAAAAGAAGTTCAGCGTGAATGTGTTGATGAGCTCGAAGCTAAAACGTGTTTTTGTTTTTAGGACGGGGGCCAGTTCCTACAGAGCCTGTTTCAGCTTCCACTCCTCCTACTCCGAGGTTTGTTCATGTTTTTATTTTTATTTACTTCTTTGGTGCCATCATTAACGACTGGCACCGTGTGTGTGCTTTACCTTTATTGGCGTGTCAAGTTACCACGGTGACGTAATTTCCCCGTACAAAACGCCTGATGGACCACTCCTCACACAAACTGCTGCTGTGGAGGTCCCTGAAGGGAACTTGGAAAGTCACTGTTGTAAACTCACGTAATCATCTGATGTCCTCTAGAACTGATTGATGTTTGGAGCCATTTTAATTCAAGATGGCTGCCACAGCTACCTCAAATAACACGCAGGCTGTGTCTCAATTCAGGGGCTGCATCCTCATGAGGACCCAGCCTACCTGGGCCGAGTAGGCCACGCACTCACAAGGCCGGGTGGGCTGAGTGAAACTGCTGAAATGGGACGGTCTAGCCTTCAGGTTTGCCGGCCTTGAAGTGGGTGGGAAGTTCTTGTGTGCGCTTGGTGTGTGTGTGTGGAAAGAAGGGACGCCGCTAAAATATATTAGTTAGCTGAATACATGTATATATATTAGTGTTTCTGAGTTTACTGTTAAGAACTGATTACAAATCAGCTTATTTTACACGTGCGTAACAAGGATTTTCTGAGGGGCGATCTGTTAAAACTCAGAGTGGACCTGTAAAATGCAAGTTGCCCAGTAGGTCACTGTGTTAAACATTGGGTTTGCATGCAGATCCTTTTCTCAAAAGCTGGTTCGAATCTCACTCGGTACGGTTAAAACTTATTTTACGTTTGTCTTTTATTGGATAAAAATATGAGGACTGAGATTTAAAAAAAGGAGTTTGTGAAACTCCTTTTTTTTTATCCAATAAAAGACAAACGTAAAATAAGTTTTAGAGGACTGAGATTTTAAAAAAAGGAGTTTGTGAAACTCCTTTTTTATCCAATAAAAGACAAACGTAAATAAAATAAGTTTTAACCGTACCGAGTGAGATTCGAACCAGCTTTTGAGAAAAGCATCTGCGCGCCAGTCCAATGTTTAACGCGGTGACCTACTCGGCAGTTTTAACAGATCGTACCTCAGAAAATCCTTGCTACGCACGTGTAAAATAAGCTGATTTGTAATCAGTTCTTAACAAACAGTAAACTCGGAAACACTAATATATATTCAGCTAAAAATATTTTTTAGTCGTTTCTGTAGTTAAATTTTAATGACATTCAAGCTTGCGCTGAGGTTGAACGAGCTGATGACTCAACAACACGCAGCAGTCCCGACCCTGCACGCAGAAAGTCCCACCCCCCCGCGAAATCTCTGCTGGCGCTACGAATTCTGGGATAGCCTCCGTCTGGAAGGATTCACGAATGCATCCTCAGATTTCGGCAGGAAGTAGGTCGCATTCCTCGGCCGCATGAGGAGGAGTCTTCGAATTGGGACAGTCCTCCGCGCGGGGCAATGACGTATGCGGCCGACAAATGCGCACTCATGAGGACCCAGCCCATGAATTGAGACACAGCCAAAGTTGACTATGACTCGGTCGTTCTTTGAGATGCTGAGCTGAAATTTAGTGTGGCTGTAGCTGAGACCCAGATGGTGCAGAGGCAGGGCATCCGGCTCGGGACCTGAAAGTCCAAGGTTCAATCCCCCGTCATTGCACGTCTCATGGTGTCTCTCAGCAGGACGCCCTATCCCCAAATGCTTCCTGGGCACTGCCCACTGCTCCACCTGGGGGTGAATGGGTTAAAACAGGTAGTCCTAGACTTACGGCGGCCTCGACTTATGACGATTCGACTTAACGAACGCGCTTAGTGGAGCAGGAGGGAAGGGGGAGCTGGAAACAAAACTTAGGGGAGCTTGAAACTTACAGGAGGGAAGGGGGAGCTGGAAACAAAACTTAGGGGAGCTTGAAACTTACAGGAGGGAAGGGGGAGCTGGAAACGAAACTTAGGGGAGCTTGAAACTTACAGGAGGGAAGGGGGAGCTGGAAACAAAACTTAGGGGAGCTTGAAACTTACAGGAGGGAAGGGGGAGCTGGAAACAAAACTTAGGGGAGCTTGAAACTTACAGGAGGGAAGGGGGAGCTGGAAACAAAACTTAGGGGAGCTTGAAACTTACAGGAGGGAAGGGGGAGCTGGAAACAAAACTTAGGGGAGCTTGAAACTTACAGGAGGGAAGGGGGAGCTGGAAACAAAACTTAGGGGAGCTTGAAACTTACAGGAGGGAAGGGGGAGCTGGAAACAAAACTTAGGGGAGCTTGAAACTTACAGGAGGGAAGGGGGAGCTGGAAACAAAACTTAGGGGAGCTTGAAACTTACAGGAGGGAAGGGGGAGCTGGAAACAAAACTTAGGGGAGCTTGAAACTTACAGGAGGGAAGGGGGAGCTGGAAACAAAACTTAGGGGAGCTTGAAACTTACAGGAGGGAAGGGGGAGCTGGAAACAAAACTTAGGGGAGCTTGAAACTTACAGGAGGGAAGGGGGAGCTGGAAACGAAACTTAGGGGAGCTTGAAACTTACAGGAGGGAAGGGGGAGCTGGAAACGAAACTTAGGGGAGCTTGAAACTTACAGGAGGGAAGGGGGAGCTGGAAACGAAACTTAGGGGAGCTTGAAACTTACAGGAGGGAAGGGGGAGCTGGAAACGAAACTTAGGGGAGCTTGAAACTTACAGGAGGGAAGGGGGAGCTGGAAACAAAACTTAGGGGAGCTTGAAACTTACAGGAGGGAAGGGGGAGCTGGAAATGAAACTTAGGGGAGCTTGAAACTTACAGGAGGGAAGGGGGAGCTGGAAATGAAACTTAGGGGAGCTTGTAACTTACAGGAGGGAAGGGGGAGCTGTAAACGAAACTTAGGGGAGCTGTAAACGAAACTTAGGGGAGCTTGAAACTTACAGGAGGGGGTTTCCACTGATGCGCTCAGTGGAAACTTACAGAGCAAGCAGACTTCTGGACCGCGCGTGGAAATACAGAAGGAGCGGAGGACAGCTGAGCAACGAGCTAACATGCTAACAGACGTTTCTGTAAAAGCTGTGGACCTCGTGAAGCAAGCTGCAGAGCTCGGAGGTGCACTAGCTAACATGCTAACAGATGGAGGAAGAAATGACCAGCTCCCAAAAGGAAATTAACTTTTTTTTTTTCCTTCATTATGTCTCCTAAATGTATGTGTTTTTTTTATAATTTTGTAGGGTAATGTGTTAGGATAGGCTAAGTGCTTGGTAAAAATACAGTACTGTACGAATGAGGTGCCGTTTGGATGTATTTTCGACTTACGGCGATTTTCGTGTTACAAATGGGCGTAGGAACGGAACTCGTTCGTAAGTCGGGGACTACCTGTACTTGGAGCCAATTTCACCATCGTATGGGAACATACAATGATAACACGTACACATCATTATTATTATTATTAAAAGCTTTTTTATTTTCAGATTAAAGACTTCTTGTCGTATCTTCAGCCGGTCAACATCTACCCGAGCGTCGTCCCGATCAGCCGCACGCTGCAGGAGGTCACTCAGATGTGAGTTCAGTTGTTTGTAGGAGTAACGGTTTACACCTGCACGTCTTCATGACCCGAACCCTGTTTGTGCTCAGGCTGAGGACGATGTGCAGGAAGCAGCTCGACGACGACGCCGTCGTTTACAAACCTCTGGGAGTCCTCAAACGCAGCAGACTGAGGCGACCTTGTAACGGTAACACAAACGCTTCTTTTACACCA
Organism: Garcialebias charrua; assembly: GCA_038048925.1. Classification (NCBI taxonomy): domain Eukaryota; kingdom Metazoa; phylum Chordata; class Actinopteri; order Cyprinodontiformes; family Rivulidae; genus Garcialebias; species Garcialebias charrua. Next base: position 10,553 of record JBBPBX010019766.1, on the reverse strand, counting down.
CAACATGAAAACCTTGTGCAGGTGTTCACGTTTCCTGTTCAGGTCGTGGACGAACCTTCAGCTGCTGAACAAACTGACAGAATCCTACAAACTAAACTCGGCTACCGTATTTTTCATCTACCGTATTTTTCGGAGTATAGGTCGCACCTTTTTATCATTTTTTCATGGCCTGCGACCTATACTCGGGTGCGACCTATATATGGCTTTTTATAAAATAAGCTGATTTGTAATAATTTATTAACAAAAATTAAACAGACACACTCTTACAATAATGTCAGCTAACAAATATATTTTTTAGGTGTTTATCCTGCTAAAATTATTCATTAAAGAAAAGTTCAGCTCAGACACATATTTGCTATAATTTGTTATCAAACAATTAATTGTTTTTAAGTGTTAATCTTCTTAAAAGCCTTGCTGTGCGCTCCTGTGGAAGAGACATTAGCAGCAGAGCTAAACACGGTCCACATTTTGACGTACCTGTAGGTGCGACCTATATTCAGGTGCAACCTATACAGGTACGGTATATGGATTTTTCCAATTCTTTGGCAAAAATTGGATGGTGCAACCTATACTCTGGTGCGACTTACACTCCAAAAAATACGGTAATTGAAAACTAAAACTAAACTCTGTAAATTAATCTGGTGCTTCAAAGAAGAAGAAAATGGAAATGATGAAGACGTCTTTTAAAAGTGATTTTATTCACTGATGTAAATAAAAGGAGTTGAAATTCAGTTTTTATTTACCGGTAAATAGAAAAAAAACATAATAGTCAAATAATTAATTCACTTTTTTTTCTTAAAGTCCCAAAAGTTCTGTCTCCAGTTTAAAATCTGTGGTAAAAATCTCTAAATTTTATTTATTTATTCGTTTAAAAAACGTAAAAACGTTGTGGCTCAGATTACGTATTTTCAAACATGAGAAATAAAGACGATGCAGATGTGATTTACTGAACACTTTAATGTTGACGGGACTTCCTGGTTAAAAAATAAATAATTTAGAAATCCTTACCAAAAAATAAAATTAAAAAATGCAGTTGGTTTTTGTTTGAAATCCTTTGAATAAAAAGACAAAGTACACAATTAAAGGGTTTTTTAATTGAACTGTGAATTATACCTTGGTACGAAGTGTTGAACAAAAAAAACTACTCTTCCCCCAAAAAATAAATAAATTATTTCATATTTGTTTTTTCAACAATATATATATTTTTTTTTTTTCCCCAACAAAAAGTTTTCAGATTTCTTGTACCAAACTGTCAATTAATGTTAAAATAACCCCGGCCCCCTTAAAAAAAAAAAGTTTTTTCATTTTCTTTTATTTTTTTATATCCAGAGAAAAATGTTTTCTTCATTTTTTAATTTTTAAAATTTGAAACATTTGTGTGTTCAGACTCTGAGAGCGACAGCGAGCTGTTTGAAGGTTTGGACCTGGCGCCGGTCAGGAAGAAGATGAACCTGAACCAGGAAGTAAAACAAGGTGCAGTCTTTACTAGGTGTTTGTTGTTTGTTTGTTTGTTTGTTTGTTTGTTGTTTGTTTGTTTGTTTGTTTGTTTGTTTGTTTGTATCAGCAGCTTCCAGTTTTTTTAATTGATTTTTAAATGCAGTTTCTTCTTCTGTCTTTAGAGAAGCCAGCTGAGACGACAGCGCCCCCTGTGGCCGAGCCCTTCCCTCTGATTGACTCGGACCTGCGGTCTGTCGGTCAGAACTTTGTGGACTGCACCGAGTCCAACGGGGAGGAGGAGGAGGATGAGGAGGAGGAATATGGGAGAGGAGACGAAGTAAAGGAGAACAAGGAGGCTCCGAAGTGGGAGGATTTCTTTGCAACAGAGGTGCTGAGTGACAGCCAGAACAGCCAATCACAGTCCTGCTGCTCCGTCAGAACCGCCTCCCCCTCCAGAGGGACCGGGTGGCAGACTCCAGAACTGTTCAGTGATGAAGAGGAGCCCCTCGGCCTGGCTCTGTCGGCGTCGCAGTCCAACCACTCGTCCCAGAACCTCGACGACACCATCCTCCTCCACCCGGAGAACGGCCACGCCCAGAACCGTCCCGTCCAATCAGAGCCCGAGGAGCTGCCGGCGTCTCAGGCCTCGTCGGACTTCGACGTCCCCTGCACCCCCGGGTCGGAGGCGCCGCGGCCCGACGAGCTGCTGCAGCTGTACAGGAAGTTAGCCTCGGGGGAGGAGGTGGTCGTCAGGGGGCGGAGCTTTACATGAACGGGTCGGACACAGACGAGAACAAGGTGAGAACTCTAAACACGTTCACACCTGCAGGTCCAGAACTGTCCGGTTGTAAAAGTTCTGATCCGTAACTTCAGCAATCTTTATTTATTCAACCCTGATCCAGCAGCAGAACCTTTTTGTTTTAGTCTCTCTCCTGGTTCTGGAGTTCTGGCCCGCTTTTCTTGTCCTGCTCAGCTCTCTGAGGTTCTGGACTCTGGACTGTAGCAGAACCTTGGTTCTGTTCTTTCTGACCCGTTCTGTTGTAGATCAGCTGCTGTGTTCTGCATACCTGCAAACTACCGTAGTCACCTTTTGGCGAAAATCGCAGTTTTCAAAGCAAAATATATAATTTACGTGATTCGTGTAGATCCAATGAGTTTTTGTTTTCGGGGGGGGGCAGCCTCGTGACAGATTAGAATGCATTATTTCCCACTGACTGGATTTCAAGACACAGCAAGGCATCTTCTCGACAATAAAACATCTTTGTTGGAGCGCGAGATTTAGCCAATCACAGTCTCAAGACAGACGGTGGTGGGCGGGGACGACAGCGAAATCTTTGAACTGAATAAAGTTTTTTTTAAACTCGGCCACAGCGCGAGTTGAACAGGGTGAGTGGGGAGGAGGAAGCAGATTAGAGGCTGTGTTTTCAAAGGAAATTAAGACAATTTTACAAATGACCGACGCAGAGAAAACTGTTCAACCAAGTCCTCTAAAATGTGGGAGCTCCACGCTTCATAAAAATAAAATAAAAAACTGCGCGACATGCAGGTTTTAAAAGTGACGACACGGGAGAACGTCCCTTCTAAGTTTGCAGGTATGGTTCTGGGTCACGGTTCTGTTGGACTCCAGAACCCTTTGGTCTACAGAGGAGTTCTGGTCCACTCAGTGACTGAAGGAGCCCAAACCATCAGCCGCCACCTCCGTGCTGACAGCTCTCCAGCTGTCTGCTGCAGTGCATGCTGGGTAAACGTGTGTCCTCTGGGTTGGTTCTGGTCCAGACGTCTTATGGTTCCTTCAGATGGACCTAAGTCGTGCTGCCATGTTGTTTTTAAGAGAGGTCATGACCTTTGACCTGCTGACTGTACAGTCGGCCATAATGGTTTTTGACCAGATTGACAGCTGCTTGTCTCAGGTTCTTGCTGACGTCTTTCCGCCTCGGCATCGCTGCTGATCTTAATCCCTCGTAACGATCAGTTTTAGAGCTGGAAGTTTTTTTTTTTTTCATATTTATGTGAAACGGAAAAATAAAAACTTTAAGATCCTTCCTGAAGACCTGGGGTGTACCTGGACTTTGTTTGGGTCGCCAGGTTCTGTCTTTATCTTGTGTTGACCCGTCCAACAGATTTTACTCTTTGTTCCCAATAGTCTGATACAAATATTAAAAACGACCAAAGAGACGTTCATTTTTGTTACTTTTTATTTATTGGTAAACGATCACACGTCAATAATTACCAGCAGTCTGTGATTTACTGTTTTTACATCAAATGTAACATTTTCATCTACGCTTCTGGTTTAAATCCTGAAACGTTTTTGTTTTTTGTCCTTTCAGCTCCGAGACGAGAAGCGGCCGAGCTCAGGCGAGTCACGTTTATTTCATGTTTGTTGGAAACAGTAGAGCCCGACCGATGAAAGGCTCTAACTTAGTTTTAGCTTTTAACAGTTCACGTGAGTTCACATTGTCTATAAAGTTATGAAGAGAACTTCCTGTTCATTGTTCAAACCAATGCCATTGCTACAAAATATGTAAAGAAACATCAACTTTTAGAAAGTTTTAACTTTTAATCACTTAATTATTACAGCTGCTGAGCATAAAAATATTAACTCACACGTTTTAAACACTATTCTATTCCAATGAAAATTATTATTGTAGATTTATTTTACAGATCATTTAAAATAAACTTGTGCTCTCTGTGCACAGTTGCTGCGGCTGCACTGAAAGTGAACGTCCATGACTTGAACATGCGCCCTCTGCTGGACACCTGGTGCAGTTACAGCATTTTAGGGGTGACAATTAGAAATGTTTAATATCCGTGCAAAATGGGACCAGTATATCAGTTGGGCTCTAGTTTTTAGGTTGTTTCCATTTTAGTAATTCAGTCAGGACTACCATTTGGAGCTTCAAACCACTACAACTTCTAGAAACACGTTTGGAACACATTCTGCTCCTACAGTGTGTAGCTCCTTTTATAACTTGTGATATTCAAGAGTTAAATCATCGCTACAGGAAATGCTCTAGGGCTGGATAATATCGTAATTTTTGGGGGCGATATAACTATCTCGATATAAACTATATAGTACTTGAAAATTCTGCCGTCTCTTTCTCCCATCTGCGAAAAGCAATACTTGTGTTTCTCCCTTGCTCAGGTGTCCTGCTGCTCCATGAAGACCTCCCTCAACCAGGTGGACTTGAATCCAGTGAAGACCTCTGGAAGACTCTGCTGGTTTGATGCTCCGTCTCACCTTCAGATGCACAAAAAAGACAAGTAAGACTCACAAAGCTCTACAGTTTGTTTTAACGTGCAACGAGTGCTGGAGAAATGATCCGTTTATTTGTAAATTATGAATTCTGTTCATTTTAGGAACACCAGGCTGGACTTATGTGTCATTTGACACATGAAGGAGCAGCTGCTGACTTCATGGGCTACAAGTTCTTCTAACCTGCAGTGGACTATCCACATTCTCCTTGTCACTAATATGTTGAAAATGTAACTGTTAAATTTTTTTCAACTCACCCCCAGCTCTGAATCTTCTGTAGCATCACAGCAGCTTCCTGAGACATCAAGTCCACATCTATACCTGCAGAGGACACAAAAGTCCAGAGTGTCAATCCGTCTACAGTTTTCTAACAATGTCACTGGTTGAAATGGGAAAATCAGAGCACTACAAACATTTGAAAATATTGAACATTTAAATCATGTTTGTGAAAATGTTTATTGATCCTTTAATGTATTAAAAGTGCCTCATGGCAGAGCTCGTCTAACAAACCACCAACCGGAGACCTGCTACCAGCAGACCACAAGTACTGTAAGTAATGATGAAAAAAGTGGACAAAAGAAACAAGAGTGGATGGAAGAAAATTCAACAGATATGGAAGAAAAAAAAAATTTTAAACTGAGTGCTGAACTGGCAAAATTATCATCACAACATCTGACCGGACTGATAGAGGAAGTGAAACAACTGAGATCTGATAAGTAGCAAAGACAATAAAAAAATATCTGAACTGGAACAAAAAGTAGATTTAGAGCAATCAACAAGACGAGACGTGGGTGTAGCCAGAATTTTATGAGGGGCGGTTCGTTGACCAAGCTAAATTCACATGCCTCAATAGCTCAGTGGAAACAGCGTTGGGTTTCCGTCCCAAACCTTATGGGTTCAATTCCCACATGGTACGACGTTTTTTATTTATTTATTCATTCCAGATTAAAAAAACAAAACTATTTACAAAACAACAAGAAATAAAACAATACATGAAATGAAAGGAAGCAGAAGAAGAAAATCTTATCTGCCCCTTCTCAAACTATTTTTTTTTTTTAAACACTCGATTCAAACAACTAATTTTACATTTGTCTTTTATTGGATAAAAAAAAAAGGAGTTAATACGCCTGTTAACACAGTCTACTTTTTTATCCAATAAAAGAGTGTTTGGAAAAAAAACAAATTGTTTGAGAAGGGGTAGATAAGCTTCCTTTCATTTCATGTATTGTTTTATTTCTTGTTCTTTTGTAAATAGTTTTCTTGTGTTTTTTTAATCCGGAATGAATTTAAAAAAAAACGTACCATGTGGGAATTGAACCCATAAGGTTTGGGACGGAAAACCAACGCAGTTTCCTCTTGCCTATTGAGGCATGACATGATTTTTTAATTTTCATAAAACTGCTCAAAATATATATCTTTTATCATTTAAATATGTTCATTTTTGCAAACAAAATTATAAATCACTTTAATTTTGCTTTAAAAGTGATTTTGAACTTCAAGCCGTGTTTAATCATGGGAAATCCAATTACACACGAACGCACCATCTGTGACGTAACACTGGGCAGAGGGCTCTGGTCTCTTTAATAGCGGACCATTTAAAACCCGACAAATTTATCAATCTATGTGAAGATTTGAGCTATTTGTCTTCATTTTGGGAAGCAGAAAATAGTTTGGGTGATGGAACAAGAAACAACAGGATCTAATTTAGGTCTGATGCTGTATCAGACTTACCTTCATGTCGAGCTGCTCATACCTACGCACTGTGACAAGCCCAGAGCTCTGCCCGGTGTGACATCACAGATGGTGCGTTCGGGTGTAATCAGATTTCCCATGATTAAACACGGCTTGAAGTTCAAAATCACTTTTAAAGCAAAATTAAAGTGATTTATAATTTTGTTTGCATAAAGGAACATATTTAAATGATAATATATATATATCTTGAGCAATTTTATGAATACAGGTAGTCCCCGACTTACGAGCGAGTTCCGTCCCTAGGGGGCGCTCGTATGTCAAAAATTCGTAAGTAGGGTCACATAGTATAAATTTTTTTACTTTTTTTAAAAATAAATGAATACATGTACAGTACTGGACAGTCACCAAGTACTTAACCTATCCTAACACAGTTTTTAAAGATGAAGGAATGAGTTGAATGGTCTCCCTTTCACATGGGAATGGAGCCTGCAGGGAGGAGGGAGACAATTCCACTGACTGCTTAATCTTTAAAAACTGTGTTAGGATAGGCCAAGTGCTTGGTGACACTCCAGTACTGTACATGTATTAATTTATAAAATAAACTCTTTTTTTTTAAATGAGATGTATACTCGTAAGTCCGGGACCTCGTAAGTAAGAGCGCTCGTAAGTCGGGGACTACCTGTAGTAAAAAATCATGTCGGTGGACCTTTAAGCTTGGTCAACTTCTCCTTTAAAAGTGGGCGGTTCGTTCGAACCCCCCTTGCCTACGCCACTGCGAGACAACTGGATGAAGTTTTTGGGTGTAAGATTAAAAATGGCTAAATCCAGTACTGCACAAAGTCAGAGACTAATAGAATATTAAAACTCTGTATTTGTTGTATAACACAATCATTGTTCCACACTTGGTCTATGTACAGGTGTTTGGGGGAAAGTGTGTAAAACAATTACAAAGCCTATTTTTGTTTTACAGCAATGAGTAATGTTTTCTAGTGATAATTCTTACAGCTGTCATCCATCAAGCACATATTATCAACTGAAGTTATTGAAGTTCCATGATTTGGTAGATTATAATATTTAATCAGTTATGTATAGGGCTCTGAATAACGCATTACCTTTAAATATCCACATGCATTTTGTTAAAAGACAAAGTTATAATCTTAAGGGGACAGAGATATTTCTAAAACCAAAATTCAGAACTAGTTTGAAGGGGCGGTATACCTCAATCCAGGGAATTGGATTATGGAATAGTTTGGAGAATGTACATTTAAGAAAATGATCAGAACTGAATTGTTAAAAAATATATATGAAATAGCGTAATGTGTATTGTATTAGAGTTAGAAATGTTAGAAAGTTATTCATTTTGTTCTGTTACTGAAAGATTATTATTGTCTGAACTGATTGTTTGAAAAAAGGGGCAGATATAAGATTCTTTTATTTTTTTCTGCTACCTTTCATTTTTTATTTTTTGTATGTTATCGTTTATGGGATTGTTTTGTATTGTTTTTTTTTTAATGACTAAAAAAGTTACAGTATACAAAACTGACTGCTGTTGACTTCTTCTTTAAATAACTTGCGTCAAATATTTTTTTTGAGACAAATTATGTCCACCAAAGAGACCATAAAAACAAAGACTTCAAAACAGGTGCAATACGACACATGCTATAGTATGACTTTAAAACAGGTGCAATACGACACATGCTATAGTATGACTTTAAAACAGGTGCAATACGACACATGCTATAGTATGACTTTAAAACAGGTGCAAACTGACACATGCTAATAGCATGTGTCAGTTTGCACCTGTTATGAAGTCTTAGTATAGCAGCTATACTATGACTTCATAACGGGTGCAAAACGACACATGCTATAGTATGACTTCAAAACAGGTGCAAAACGACACATGCTATAGTATGACCTTAAAACAGGTGCAATACGACACATGCTATAGTATGACTTTAAAACAGGTGCAATACGACACATGCTATAGTATGACTTTAAAACAGGTGCAATACGACACATGCTATAGTATGACTTTAAAACAGGTGCAAACTGACACATGCTAATAGCATGTGTCAGTTTGCACCTGTTATGAAGTCTTAGTATAGCAGCTATACTATGACTTCATAACGGGTGCAAAACGACACGTGCTATAGTATGACTTCAAAACAGGTGCAAAACGACACGTTGTACTTCAAAACAGGTGCAAAACAACACGTGATAGTATGACTTCAAAACTGGTGCAAAACGATACATAGTATAGTACGACTTCAAAACAGGTGCAAAATGACACGTGTTGTAGTATGACTTCAAAACTGGTGCAAAACGACACGTGCTATAGTATGACTTCAAAACAGGTGCAAAATGACACGTGCTATATGATGAACAGCAATGGTAGTATTTCCTTAAACAATAAACGAGAGAATTACGTTATTTTTATTAATTTATTTTTTATTTAAATTTATTTTTTTAAACAAAGTATCAAAAACTAGCAAAACATTATAAGGCAGATGTATAAAATTAAAAACAAGAACATATCTGCATTGGTTTTTGCCAGGATTCCAACAGATTCTTAAAACCATTTAGAGAGGTCAAGGCCGAGAGCTTCAGATCTTTTTGTAAGATATTCCAGGAAGCAGGAGCAGAGTAGGAGAAGGCCATTTTTCCAAGTCCAGTCCTCACTGACGGAACACTGCAGGTGATCATGTCCTGAGAGCGCACACTGTAGCTGCACTCACGCAGAGACATGTAGGAATCAAGGAATCAAGGAGTTTTATTAACATTGCATCAATTTTCACCGATTACAACGTAAGTATGTAGTTGCAGGCATCCAGAAGAGAAATGAGTGCAAAAGCTGCAGCAAAACAAAGCACATTACATGTTTTATCAACACACGATATGTTTTATCAACACACGACATGTTTATTCAACACATTGATATGCTCTTAGCGCGGCCAGGCCCAATCTGTCTCCAGATGAAGGTCAAAAGCAGGAAAAACAGGCAGAAACACTGGGATTCACAGCATTGATATTAAAAAAAGATGAATCACATTTTGTCTTCAAGACACCGCGTGATTCAGTAAAAACCATATCAGAGCACATTTAGGTACAATAACAAAGGAAATACGGCAGGCAAGGAGATTGGGTCTATGATTAATTTCAGACAAACACAAAGTTCAGCAGGTGTGCAGCTGGGTGTTATCTGAAGCTTCACAGAAATCTCTGGGGAGGGGGAGGGGGGGGGGCTCTTCAACTCCTCACTCTAGGAGAATGGATTCCCACAGCCCGCTTTTCAAGGACATGTGCAGAAGCCAGATAATGTTCTTGTTTGTTATCCAAATAGACCACAGTGTTCTTTTCCACTGCCGCCTCCAAGTCTGTGGGTGCTGTTTCATGGCCGAAAGAAATCCAAATATGTGGTTCTGCTCTGCCCCGCTTTCATGAGCTTCCACCTGTCCCTTGATCGATCCTGGGTGGCTGCAAACAAGTCCCAAAACGGACAGCAGGTGCACGGTGGTCCACCACTGCACCAATCGTGCGATTGAGCTCATACAGCAGCTGGGATGAGGAGCCCACGACCCGGTTCAGAGAATTTTGCTGATCAGGCAGTCCCGACAGCGCTCTGATAGCCGCCGAAGCCTCCCTCAGCTTCCGATAACAAACAACTCCGGTTACGCCAAAAAACAGAGCAGTTGCTACCAATAATCCAATAATCCACAAATCCTCCACGTCTTCGACACTCAGAACGGACAGACACATGGGCTGCCACTGACCCCACGAGTCCAGCACGTATCCAGCCGCGTGTGTGTCGGAGGGACAGACAGCTTCTCCTGACACGGTCCGCTTCGTGGAAAAAATCTTATCCATTGAAGAAACAGCCCAATTGATTAATTCCATATTGGTTCGAGTGAGCGCTGAAGGGTCGCAGACGAGACGAAAAGCAAGCAGGGAGTAGGAAAAACTTAGGGAGGGAAGAGCAGAAAGATATGCGACCTGCCTTGCCGAGTGCCGGAAGAAGATGTAGGAGGAGATGTATGAGGGCAGCAGACCAAGAAGTGATTTAAAGATGAAGATGTACCAGTGGAAGAGTCTGCGTGAAGTTAATGATGTCCAGTTAACCAGTGAATACAGGGTGCAGTGGTGGGTACGTTAGTTACAGCCAGTTATGAATCAA
>JBBPBX010019765.1:0-44117 GCA_038048925.1 Garcialebias charrua | reverse complement strand
CAGTAGCATTCACGGATTTAAAACAATTGTGAAAGTGGTTCATAACTATGTAATAAAAGGTAACTTTTACACTGAAATTATATTGACAATAATTACTATATTTTATATAATATAAACTCTTGCTTCCCCTTCTGATCTTGTAATGATCAGAAAATGTCCCATATGAACCTTTAAACTCAGTAATGCTCACAATTAGTTCAATTAATCACTCTCACCCTGGATGCGCAGGTTTTCTTGGTACTGGATGATGAAATATTCTTGACTGTGCTGTAACTTCCTCAGTTCATTCTCAGTTTCCTGTGTCGCCAGACGGAGCTCCTCAAAGGCTTGGTTGATCTGCTGATGGTGATGGGACAAGGTGTCCATGGCCTGGCCCTCACTCCCGCTGCTCGTCTACACAGAGCATTAAATATGCTGCTTTAGTTTTCAGTGTGGTTGGAATATTAGTGAAAGATTTACAGATACATTTGTTGTTGATTGATTTATTCTTCTGTGACAATATTTGGAGTTTAGGAACAAAGTATTGCCTTGAAAACTTACATTTGTAGCTTCCTGAACCAGCCTCTGCTCTGACTGCAGGATGTGTTTAATGCAGCGCACAAGTTCAAAAGGACAGCGGTCATACGTGCTCTGCAGAGACAACAACACTGAAGTTACACTTCAAGACAAATAATAGTTATGTTCTGACATTATAGCTTGGTTAACACAACACACTTTTCTGTTTGCTTGTTTGTTTTATAGCAGCTGGTCACACGTGAATAACTATGAACAGCAGGACACTAAACAGTTCTGATCAATAACAAACTCTTATTCTTCCTCTTCAGGGTCTCCACAGCGAGTCATCCTCCTCCATATTTCTCTGTCCTCACTCCAATTAACTCCATGTCCTCTAACTGCATCCATACATCTCCTCTTTGTCTTTTTCCAGGCAGCTGAATTTGACTAACAACAAACACTGTAATGATGAAACAAAAAAAATTACATCTGACAGATGGGGGCAGGAACTCAGAACCAGTTTGTTAGCTAACAGCATGATTACTGGGAAAGATTAAAAATAATTTCCAAAGTATTTTGAGTCTGTCGTTCTACAGTGAGAAAATGTTTTCAACTTGTGAATGATCTTGGACAGCTGCCAATCCTCCCAGCAGTGGACGTCCTAGCAAGTTCACCCCAAAGTCAGACTGTGTAATGCTCAGAAAAATGAACATACACCACAAAAAACACCAAGCGTCACATCGATGCTCGTCGTCGAAGCAGTTTTCAGCATTGTAAGCTGATCTAAGACTTGCATCTAAAATCAGGGGTCGACCTAAACGGTTTCCGTTTGTCTGAGACAACCTATTTTCATCTCGTACAACCAGATCTTGCCTTGAGGTTGTCCGGTGGACGACCAAGTGAAATAAACATGAATTAAAGTTCCATCACCACAATGCATTTCCATCATCTTTAAAAATGAAAGAGGGAAAAACTTTTTTTTGTTGTGGTTTTTTTTAAGCCATCCAATGTAATAATGATACAGAGATTAAACTGATGCTGCTTTCAACCAATAAGGAGAACCAGAGCCACAGACTGACCCAATAAGAGCAGGGCAGGTCATGCTGTCTGATGCATGGCGGGTGATTGCAGTGTTTCTAACTCAGAGACAGACTGCAGGTGAGAGCACTAGTCAGAGTTTCCAACTGTAGCGTCCAACCAATGTCCCTCCCTCCAAAGACATTTTTGTCCTCAGAAACATGAATAGTCTTCTCACTCTCTCTCTGTGTGCTAATCTACAAATCTGGGAGTCAGCACATCCCAACCACCCTGACATACTTACTGTGTTAATTATACCCCGTGGCTAACCAACCCTCTTTTCCTGGGAAGAGACAGACTTGTGTATCCAAGAGAAATCTCTAACAAAGGACCAAACTTTGCCATACTCCCAGAACTTTGGTTACTACATGCCTCTTTTCCACTGTCACGGCGCAGGTCGAATATTTCCTGCTCGACGCGTTTTTGAAGTCTTTCCCACTAGTACTTCGGACCTGTTCTACCCAAGAATTCTGGCCCTGCTTCTCAAGGGGTCCAAGCGAGCCGAGCCGTGACGTCAGAAACACTGTCGGTCACTGATTGGTCAGGGGGAGAAGTCTGTGGAGTCTTTACAAAACAAACCATCCACCATTTTTCTCTACCGCCTGCCATTAGCGATAACTCGAGGAGAGTATCTTGTACGTATGCTGGTGAAGATTCTCAGTCGTCCAGGACATGATAAATCAAAAAGGCGTTCAATTCAAGATCAACTGGACTTTATTTGTAACAGAAGACGTTTCGCTTCTCATCCGAAAAGCTTTATCAATTCAAGTCCAGTTGATCTTGAATTGAACGCCTTTTTGATTTATCTTGTATGTACTGTATTTTGAAGATATAAAAAAAAAGATGTCAAAGCTGTGGTCAAATGTAGAAGTGCAGGCGTTGTTGTGCTTGGTGGCTGATGAAAAAAGTCAAAGCGATCTGGATGGAGCGATTGGAGGGTGGTTTGAACAGCCACTGCTCTACTTGAATCATTTGTAGAAGATAGTGAGTGTTTTCTAATTTTAAACATATTTTAAGTTACTCATCTCATCGGTTCTGAACATATTTTTAACTAACAAAAGAGGCTGACGCCATAATAGGACAACATCGGTGCTACGATGCTAAGCTATTAATGAATGAATTTAATGAATCCTAAGAAAAGATTACCAGAATCTGCTCAACTGTTATTATGTTATACATTTTTTGGTTCTAGGATGAAGTCAGACAAAAACAGTAATAAACTCAGAAAGGACAGTTATCAGTTATCGACTGTCCAACTGTGACCCCTGAGAGATTCAGCTGAAAGACCTGGTGCACCTTTTATTTGAACCTGCAGAGATTTGAACAGCTGATCTGAAGCAAACAGGCAGGTGGTCAACTGAACTGACCACTCATGCTGTGTTTGATGGGCTCCTTCTTCACCATCCATCCATCATCTTTTGCTTCCGGGTCGCAGGGGCAGCAGCTTTACCAGGGCCATCATCCATCCATCCATCCATCCATCATCTTCTGCTTCCAGATTGCAGGGGCAGCAGCTCTACCAGGGCCATCACCCATCTAGCATCCATCCATCATCTTCTGCTTCCATGTCATGCGGGCAGCAGCTTTACCAGGGAGACACAGACATCAACAGCCACCTCTTCAGCTCTTCTAGGAGGACCCAAGGCGTTTGCAGACCAACTGACTATTTGTAATACTTTAATGTTTTTAAATTTAATGAAAGACAAACTTTTAAACTTTAAGGACAAAATTTAACCAATTTTTTTTTCAAGTCTGTAGCTTATTGTAAAAGCAATTTCAAAGATCACAGTGTGATGTTTTGAAACTTTAACATGAAACTTGTGCATATCTAAATAATAAAAGTAAAGATATTTTTAATAAATCTTTATTGTAAAAATCTATACTAAAATGGAAAATACATGGGTTTAAAGAATCTCGCATCATAGGGGACCTCGCCATGTCCACTACATCTCCCCCTTTTGGAAGTCATCGCCCGTCCTTGGGGATGAGGTTCAACACGAAAGGATACCTTGAACTGTCTCTGATCTTGAAGTAATCCAGCAAGTGGAAGAAGAAAAATCAAAATTATTATCCCATAAAGTTTTTGGAACTTCCATACTGTTCATTGCGGTAAGCTTTTAATCCTTTGGAAAACAAAGTCTTATAATTAGGGATGCACCGATCCGATACCAGTATCGGTATCGGTCCCGATACCAGCATAGTTTCACTATCGGGTATCGGATCCAACCTGCCGATATTTTCCGATCCAGCTTCAAAGAGTATTTGTGTTCAATCACATTCTGTGACTGCTTTAACAGTGTGCGAGTTAAACCCAATGACGACACTTTGGGCCTCACGACAGGAAGAACCTAGACTTTAACAATGAACAGGAGGAATGTCTTCACCACACACGTCCTTCTTACTCATGGTTCAGTTGGAAAAACTAAAAAAATTCTAAGCATGATGGGAAAGACAACATAGCCACTCCCCTTAACAGTAAGGCAGTGGATTTTGTTGTCTTTCCCATAATGCTTAGCAGTATTTTAGTTTTCAAAACTGACTTGATCCGGTTGATAAGAACATCCATTGCCTGCTGTTGTTTGTCAGTCCAGACAAATGGAACGTCCTTCTTAAAGAGTTCAGTCAGTGGCTTTGCAAGGTCCGCATAGTTTTCTATTAACTGGTTCGAGTAGTTACACATGGCAAGAAAACTCTGTAGTTCTTTGAGATTGGTGGGGACTCTGAGGTTGTCGAGACCTTGGGTGCGAGTCAGTTGAGGCTGTACTCCGTCTGGGCCTACTAGCAAGCTAACGTAGTCCACCTTGATTCTGCACCACTGGCATTTTGACAGTGATATCTTAGCACCAGCAGTTGTTACAGGTAGTCCCCGACTTACGAGCATCTGGACTTACAAGGATCCGACTTTACGAGATTATCATAATTAATAAAAATATGGAAGAAAAAAAAAATATTTTTTTTTGTGTGTGTTTAAATGTTCTTAATTTCATGTGTACAGCACTTTGTTGCAGCTGTGGTCATTTTAAATGGCTTTATAAATAAAGTATAATTGTTATTTTTATGTTTTATTTCAATTTTTAGTGTACTCTGTACTGTATTAGCGATCGCTCCCAAATTCCCCCCGCCTGACATATAACGAGCGGACCTAAGAAGTAGCCGTGATTGCGGAGCGATTGCTCCCATTGCCTTGCCTGACATGCAACGAGCGGAGCTACCAAGCCGACATACCGGGAGCTGGCCGACATGTTGGCTTTTTAGGACCGTGTGTCAGATCAGAGGTTGCCTCATATGGATAAATGAGCTGGAAACACTCTGTGAACTTTGTGGATATGTCTGGTCTGGAGCAACAGCCGCGATCCTCCGCGATCGCTCCCAAAAAGCACCGCGCGACAACATTAGCTCATCGGCTAAGCTAAGGCTAGGCTAAATGCTAAGCGGACCCTCACCAGAACCAAACCGAACCGACGGCCGCGGCCGGGAGCTCGCCTCGATGTCCGCCTAGCAGCCTAAGATGTTGGATGGACATTCAGCTAACGTGGAGAAGCAGCTCGACAGCCTTTTTTGGATGGATGGACTCGTTAGCATGGAGCTAATGAGTGCAGGCCTAATGGCGGTGGCTAACAACAGCTAACGCGGTCAGCTTGTTTTGGATGAACGAACACCGCGGAGAAACGGCTTTCGGTAAGTTTATTAAAGTAAACTCCTTTTATGGCTTCAAATGTATGGACTTAACAAGCTAACAGTCCTTCCTCTAAACAGTTTGGACCGCGTTAGAGCAGCAGAATGTATGGAGCTCCGACGTGCTCGGACGTGCTAACAGACGAGACAAGCTTGATCAGCTCAAAGTAAGAAATTATATTTTTATTTATCTGTTTTGTACTGTACCTGTAAAGTACTGTTTTTTTTTTTATTTATTATAGGGTGTGTTAGGATAGCCGAAGCGCTTGGTAACTTCATTACCTACATGTACGTGTTCAGTGTCGGCTCCTGTGTTATATAAAGGTCTGTACGGACTTACGAGATTTTCGTCTTGCGAGATACTCGGAGGAACGGAACTCGCTCGTAAGTCGGGGACTACCTGTAGTTGATTCAGAACATGGTCGATCTCAGCCAAATGTGAGTCCAGTGTTGGCTGCCTCAAAAGGACATTGTCCACGTAAATCAGTGTCCCAAGCTCGTGGGCGTCTGGACATGCTTTGTTTAGGAAGATGTTGAACTCTGCAGGTGAGTTCGCGTAGCCAAAGGGACACCTGGTGAAGGTGTATTGTCGGCCACCAAAAGTGAAAGCTAGTTTGTATACATAGTTCCCATGTGACGTCACATCTGTGGGTTGTCCTTTATGACCCTCCCACATGTAGGCTATGCTGCAGTTGGAGCGCATTCTGATAGATGTCCATTTTTCACGTTGTTTTTTTTGTTAATTTCTAATTAATTGCAATGGTTACTTCGTGTTGTGTCAGTGGGTGTTCCAGTCGGGTAGACGTTTGGGCAACGCGCAGGTTTCAGTTAATCAAAAAAAAAGAAAACGTGAAGGATTTATCTCATCGGAGAAACTGGACAACAGCTCCTCCTGCTCTGAGTCTGGCTTGGATCTGCTCTGGAAGACGTCGTACTTTTGGCCGGTAAACAAAATATTCTACATTAATCATTTTGTGAAACTATGTCAGAACAATGTTAGAGTACAACTGTCTGTGTGTTAGAGCTGGGTTTTTTTTTTCATTATTTAGCAAACCGTCTTGCATGCTGTTAGCTTAGCATCTCGCTAACGCGACAATGGCCTCCTCTGCTCCTCACGGTCCACCAGACCGTCCCAGTTGGAGAAGGAGGACGGGAGCCAAGTCGTGCGGGCGACGCGTCGGTCCCATGGGACGTGGACGTGCCTCCGCGGCCGCCTCAGCGGATGCACGCCGTCCGACCTGAGCTCCGGCGAGCCACGCTCCAGATGCTAACAACATGCTAACTTCCAACACGGTAAGACTCAAAAGTGATAGTCCTGGTCCGTGTTCAGCCTGGACTTTTGTTGGCTGTGTGTTATTTTAGTTAAACCTTTATTTAGCTGGTTAGATATGATTGAGACAGTTTACACATCTTTTTTGGATTTAAAGCTGTGAAGTCAGTGTGTTGTGAAGCCGGTCTGCGCTCGCTCCTTGTATTAATTAAATAATTAATGATATCGGAGTAACTACTTTGTGACAAGTTGTCTGATTCGTCTGCCATGATTTCTTTCTCAAACTCATTTTACTCGACCACTGCCAGTTTGCTCTTGTTCCTTGGTAAAGCTGTGGTAGCTCGTGTTATTGTCCGTATAATTTGCTCTGCTAGTTCGCCATCTTGCCTTCTTCTGCCTACAGATGTGGTGCGAAAACCGGTTTGCACAATACTGGGGGCGTGTCTGGGAACTATGTATTGGTCCTCGGTGCGCACAGGGATGGTCCAAAAACCAGAGGAGACGTCGAGGGTCGAAAAGTACTTACCATTGGTGACCTTGGACAGTTCCTATTGGAGCTGGGTCATTGGCCACCTTGATAAGGGGACTTGTTTGTTTAGCTTTCTGTAATCAATTGTGAGTCTCCACTTTCCATTTGGTTTTAACACTGGCCATAAAGGCGCAGAGTAAGTGTTGTTACAGTATCTGATGATACCATTCTTTAAGAGGTTATCAAAGATTTCCCTGATAAGTTGATGTGTTGCCAGAGGGATATTGTATTGTCTGACAAATGTGGGTGGAGCTTCGGGCGGGGTTGGGATGCTCACTGAATGGAGCGTGGTCAATCCACAATCCATTGAATCAGTGGAGAATGATTTCTCATATTTTAAGAGAACTTGGCGAAGTCTGTCCCTTTCTTCATCAGTTTTCAGGGCATCTGCTTGGGCGACCACCTGTTCAATCTGTGAAGAAATTGAGAGGGGTTCTTGTTCTTTGGGGAGCTCCAATGAGTCCCTTTCTGTGTCATTTACCCTGTTTATAGGTAGGACACTATAGGTTTGAGGGCCTAGGCCGTTGTCTCGGTTTAGACCGACCCCGTAGTAGACTGTGTCTTGGTCGACCTCATTGATAAGAGACGAGAGCTATGGCCCGTTTTGGCTTTGTGAACAAGACTTGCCCCGTGTATTAATTTGGGATCAGGTATTCTGGGAGTCCTTCCAGAAATGGAAGGCTCAGTTCAAAATCATGGAAATCAGTGGAGATCAACCATCCTATTTTTGTGTATTTATTGATCAGTACCACTTCCGTGCCTGTGTTACAGACAGCAACAGATATGGTTCTGCAGTCGAGGCTCACTTGTCTCGTGGACAGTCCTAGGTTAGGTTAGCACTTATTTTCACTAATGAAAAGTGCGTTATAAATTGAATTCCATCCATCCATTTTCGTCCGCTTATCCGGGGTCGGGTCGCGGGGGTAGCAGCCTAAGTAGGGAGGCCCAGACTTCCCTCTCCCCAGCCACATGGAGCAGCTCCTCTGGGGGAATCCCAAGGCGTTCCCAGGCCAGCCGAGAAACATAGTCCCTCCAGCGTGTCCTGGGTCTTCCTCTGGGTCTCCTCCCGGTGGG
Source organism: Garcialebias charrua (assembly GCA_038048925.1). Lineage (NCBI taxonomy): Eukaryota > Metazoa > Chordata > Actinopteri > Cyprinodontiformes > Rivulidae > Garcialebias > Garcialebias charrua. The sequence goes on along the minus strand of JBBPBX010019765.1, from coordinate 35,997 downwards.
ACATGCCCGGAACACCTCCCCAGGGAGGCGTCCAGGAGGCATCCTAACCAGATGCCCGAGCCACCTCAACTGGCTCCTCTCGATGTGGAGAAGCAGCGGCTCTACTCCGAGTCCCTCCCGGATGACTGAGCTTCTCACCCTATCTCTAAGGGAGAGTCCAGACACCCTGCGGAGAAAACTCATTTCAGCCGCTTGTATCCGAGATCTCGTTCTTTCGGTCACAACCCAATAAATTGAATTCATTATTATTATTATTATAGGTTGGAAAACGTAGGAGATAGTTGAAAGTATGCCTGTTTTTGGCTAATAGCTTGATTAGCTATGATGTGAATTTCCACCATCTGGTTCATTGCCTAAGGGAGAGTCCAGCCACCCTGCGGAGAAAACTCATTTCAGCCGCTTGTATCCGAGATCTTGTTCTTTCGGTCATAACCCAAAGCTCATGACCATAGATGAGGGTGGGAACGTAGATCGATCGGTAAATTGAGAGCTTTGCCTTTTGACTCAGCTCTCTCTTCACCACGACAGACCGGTACAGCGCCCGCTTCACTGCGGACGCTGCACCTATCCGCCTATCGATCTCACGCTCCAGTTTTCCCTCATTCGTGAACAAGATCCCGAGATACTTAAACTCCTCCACTTGGGGCAGGACCTCCTCCCCGACCCGGAGAGGGCATGCTACCCTTTTCCGGCTCAAGACCATGGCCTCGGATTTGGAGGAACTGATCCTCATCCCGGCCGCATCACACTCGGCTGCAAACCGCTCCAGTGAAAGTTGTAAATCACGAACTGATGAAGCCAGTAGGACCACATCATCTGCAAAAAACAGAGAAGCGATTCTAAGGCCACCAAAACGGATCCTCTCAACACCTTGGCTGCGCCTAGAAATTCTGTCCATAAAAGTTATGAACAGAATCGGTGACAAAGGGCAACCTTGGCGGAGTCCAACTCTCACCGGAAACGAGCCTGACTTACTGCCGGCAATGCGGACCAAGCTCTGACACCGGTCGTACAGGGACCTAACAGCCCTTATCAAAGGGCCTGGTACCCCATACTCCCGGAGTACCCCCCACAGAACCCCCCGAGGGACGCGGTCGAATGCCTTCTCCAAGTCCACAAAGCACATGTAAACTGGTTGGGCAAACTCCCACGCACCCTCCAGGACCCTGTTGAGGGTGTAGAGCTGGTCCAGTGTTCCACGACCAGGACGAAAACCACATTGCTCCTCCTGAATCCGAGGTTCGACTATCCGACGGACCCTCCTCTCCAGAACCCCTGAATAGACCTTACCAGGGAGGCTTAAGAGTGTGATCCCCCTATAGTTGGAACACACCCTACGGTCCCCCTTTTTGAATAGGGGAACCACCACCCCAGTCTGCCAATCCAAGGGAACTGCCCCCGATGTCCACGCGATATTGCAGAGTCGCGTAAGCCAACACAACCCCACAACATCCAGAGCCCTAAGGAACTCCGGGCGAATCTCATCCACCCCCGGAGCCTTGCCACCGCGGAGCTTTTTAACCACCTCGGCGACCTCAGCACCAGAGATCGGAGAACCCGACCCAAAGTCCCCAGGCTCCGCTTCCTCCATGGAAGACGTGCCAGTAGGATTGAGGAGGTCTTCGAAGTATTCCGCCCACCGACTCACAACATCCCGAGTTGAGGTCAGCAGCACGCCACCCCCACCATAAATGGTGTTGGTCGCGTACCTCTTTCCCCCCCTGAGACGCCGGATGGTGGACCAGAATCGCCTCGAAGCCGTACGGAAGTCATTCTCCATGGCCTCTCCGAACTCCTCCCACGCCCGAGTTTTTGCCTCAGCAACCACCCGAGCCGCATGCCGCTTGGACTGCCGGTACCTATCAGCTCTTTCCGGGGTCCCACAAGCCAAAAAGGCCCAATAGAGATGGGGTGAGAAGCTCAGTCATCCGGGAGGGACTCGGAGTAGAGCCGTTGCTTCTCCACATCGAGAGGAGCCAGTTGAGGTGGCTCGGGCATCTGGTTAGGATGCCTCCTGGACGCCTCCCTGGTGAGGTGTTCCGGGCATGTCCCACCGGGAGGAGACCCAGAGGAAGACCCAGGACGCGCTGGAGGGACTATGTTTCTCGGCTGGCCTGGGAACGCCTTGGGATTCCCCCGGAGGAGCTGCTCCAAGTGGCTGGGGAGAGGGAAGTCTGGGCCTCCCTACTTAGGCTGCTACCCCCGCGACCCGACCCCGGATAAGCGGAAGAAGATGGATGGATGGATGGTTCATTGTCTGATGTAGTACTGTGATGGTTTGGTTGCAAGCAACCTCACAAACTTCTGGTATGGTCTGTCCAGCTTTGAGATTTTCTGTGCTTAGCACAGGAGAATCCATTTTGGCTGTTTCCAGTGACCATAGTACATTGTTGACGGTGTCCACTCGGACACCCAATCGTACCAAAATGTCAGAACCTATGTAGGATGCATGTGGTAAGTTTCGGACCACGAGGAACGGGTGGACCAGTTCTCATTTGTTCCAGTTCAGGTTCAGGCAAATGACTCCATTTGCGGTCATTACCCGCTCACTTTTGGGATCAAGATGAAAGCGTAAAGCTTTCTTGGTTAGTTCTAGACCCAAATGTTTTTTAACCAAGGTTTCATAAAGAGCTTGGCTGATTGCTGAATTATCTGTCCAAGGAGACAGTACAACATCTTCGGTGTGGGATCCTTGGATCTCAACACCCTTGACTACATGTGGTAGGTAGTGTTCAGTGAGTGCCGATTGTTTCAGCTCGCAGAGGGGGCTCTCTTGTTGGGCCAGAGTTGGGTCCAACTGTTGAGTCTCATCTGCCTCACTTGTTTTTGAAGGTTCACTTACCGGGCTTGTGCTCTCGGTTGAGGATTCCCTCGTGCCTTCCGCGGTACCTGCTGTTAGGCAGTTAGTGTCACCCCGTGGAGGCATTTCTATTGGCAGTGATTTTCTTACATTGGCCCACATTGTCTGTTGACCATAGTCTATAATCGCATTTAAGCGATTAATAAAATCTTGGCCAACCAAAAATGGGAATGAGCCAACCGTAGACACATATACCAGGTGGTCGAGTGTCATTTTGCCAATCTGCATGTGAATCATGGCTATAGCTATTAGGGTTGATCTAGTCTCTGAGAGACCCTGCATCTCAGCACTTTTAGTGGCGGTCCTCAGCGCCTCGAACAGTCTGGCAGACATAATAGATATGTCGGTACCGCCGTCCAGGAGAGCATCATGTGTGAGGACCCCTTCAAATGTGATTGACAGGTAAGCCTTCTTGGAGGACCCCTTTCTGATAAAGTTACACAGGAACCTTTTGGGTTTAGGCCAACGTCTCTTTTGACGTTCACCTCTTTCTGTGCCATTTCGGTTCATCTGACCTATCAGCGCAGTAGCAACTGCTGTTGAGTCCGAGTGTCTGGTTTGCGACAGGCCACCGTCGTTGGCGTTCGAGTTTTCCCCTTTTTCTGATAAGGGGCTCTTGTAATCTGTAACAACTATGTTAGGGTGGCTGTTAACGTCTGTGGCAACGTTGTTATCTGTGTGCTTGGAGTGTTTGTCAATGACAGTGTTGCACATTGCTCCAGGCTGTTATCCTTGTTTTTTTTTATTTAAATTTTCTACTATCAGACGTAGTATCTCTGAATCTTCTGCATTCATAGGTTTAGGGCCTTTTTTTCTGGGACTTTTGTGATTGTTTTCTGATCTTGGACTACGCTGTCCGAGGTGCAGGAGGAGTAGGTCCTCGGCTCGGGGGTCCCTTCCGGGACCACCCTGGTTTTGGGGGTCCCCTCTGGGACCACCCTGGGTTTGGGAGTCCCCTCTGGGACCACCCTATGTTTGGGGATTCCTGTTGGGACCACCCTTGGTTCGGGGGTTCTTGTTGGGACCACCCTTGGTTCGGGGGTATCCGTTGGGACCACCCTTGGTTATATGGGTTACCTTTGTATCCATAATCTTTACTCTTTGGACGTGCACCCCCTTTTGATCTTTGTGTTCACCCTCTGTGTTCGGCTTGAACCACTTTGGGTTTTTGTTCCAGCGGGCACCTTCATTTTGTGGTTTGTCAGGTTGAAAGATTTGTTTCTTCTTGCCTTTTATAGGATAGGGAGCTGATGCTCACGTCCCTTCCAGCTCCAGCGATTGGGATTCGGCCTTCGCACTTGTGAACACCTCTACGGGTGTTCTGTATTGCGTGTGAGCCTCAAAAATATTTATAGCACACCGTTTAATTTCCTTGATGGTTTTCTCTTTGAAATTAGCCATCACTTGTACTGATAGTTTTATATCAGGGTGGAGATTTTTTTCGAAAAGGAATTTAAAACCTACCTCGTCTTCCATGCCCGGTTCATTTAGATTACCAAAGAAAGCCTGGAGCATTCACTGGTAATACACTTGTGGATGTTCATTTTTTCCTTGCACGACCCTCTCGGCATCTGGATAGCCACCAGGGCCCATGTTGGAAGTGAACTCTTGTATAAGAGTATCACGCAAAAGTTTGTAATCTTTTTTTATGGCGTCTGGTTGGCGACCAATGAAGGCATATACTTTCCAGTCTGCGGTGAGCCTGATCAGCGCAATGTTATCATCAGCAGTAGCATTTGGAAAATTACTCAGTTGGAAGTCAAGGGAATCTAAGTAGGCCTTGGTGTGGATTGAACCCAACGGTCCTGGATCAAAGTGTTGAATGTATCTTGAAAGCTTTTGGATTTCAGGTATTGGAATAGAAAGTTGAGAATCATTGTTATTCCCATTTACCTGTGATCCTGGTACAAATGTTGTTGAGGAGTATACAAATCCCTGCTCCAACTGGCGGGTCTTAACAGGTACGATGAGCTTTTCTGCATCATCGGGTGGAGGTGGTGGGGGTGGGAAGCCTTAAGACTGCTTTGCCACAACATCCACCCACCTTTCCCTTTCTTTAAAAAGGTTTTCTTTAGTTAAGGTCAGTTCCGCCTCACCTTCTTTCAATTCTCTGTGTAAACATTCATTTTCAGTTTGTAACTTTGTGCACTGTTCACTGAGTTTTTTGTGTTCCTCAGATTGTTTGCTTTCCTTTATTTGTTCTTGTAATTTATCATACTCACCTTTCAACCTTGTGCACAGGCTGTGAGCTTCTTCTCTTTGTCCCATGCTATCTTTTAGTGTTCTTGACGACTGTACCTGTTGTAATTTTTCATTCTCTCTTTCAGATTCTTGATACATTTGTTCTCTTGAACGAATGCTTTTTTCATATGTTTTTGTTTGCGACTGTATATCAGTTTTTAAACTGTCAATTTCTGTATTTGTCGTTCCTTGATACGATACAAATTTTAAAGTGGTATCCTTGTGTTGATCTTTTTCATCATTCAGTTCCACAGCAAGGTCCTCGCTCCTCCCCAGTTCATGGTCCAATGTGGCCTTTAACAGAAGGGCCAATTTGGCTAGGCGTTCGGCGTTTAGCTTTTTACCATCTTTTTTATTTATACCTGTTGCTAGACTTTCTAACTCTGTGTCCAGAGTCAATGTGTCCATCTCTGCTACCTCATCACCATACTCTACGAGAGGTTTTGTTAGCAGTTTTAAGGCATTATCAACACAATCTGTGTCTGAGTCAGAGTCTGAATCCCCCTGCGTTGGATTTTTCTCCTCCTCCTGTGCTAGAGTCTGCTCTCCTTCAGCATCCTTCAAGGATGAAGATGGAATGACGTCACCCGTTTGTTTATCCATATTTGTTTTAAGTCTTTAAAAATCAACAAGCTGGTACATGTGTGTGTTATTTTAATAATTTATCCATTTAAATTAACATGAGTGTTTTAATTGTGCACAGAAAAACATTTAAGATGTTATTTTACAAATAGAACTCAGTGATTTTCATTAGTTTGTTCTGTGACAATTTACAATTTTTTCTTTTTATGCTATCTTTTAACCAGTAGATGGCAGTGCAAGGCTCATATCACAGTGACTGTAATTACTCGTCGTGGCCGCTATAGAGGGGCTGTTGACTCCCGTTAGCTTAGCCTTTAGCTTAGCCGTTAGCTTGCGAGTAGCATCTAACAATTCGGTCAAAATCAAACTTTTAGAATTAGTTTCTAGTTGGGGTGTGATAATCGCTCGAACCACGTTCTTTTCAGAGACAAATCTATGTGGTTAGACAGTTTAGAAGGCTTTAATTGAATTTTTAAACTTTTAGTGAACTCTCCGGTCTACTTGTGGGCTCAAACTGTATTTCATCCAAAATGCAGAACCGGAAATGACGACAAAAGTGGGCTGGTCACATCGGCGTGCGTCCCCACTTTCAGCGAATCTGTGCTTGCTTTACAGATATGAGAGTGACTGACAGATCACAGCTCCCGTTTCATCCAATCACAGCTCATAAACAGACGTGTTTGACACGTAATTGTAACGCTAGCTTAGCACAGCAGAACACAACTTTACGGACTCTTACAGCTCATAAACGCTTTGAAATACCTTTCAAAAATTCTGAAATATGTGGCAAGCACATTTAGATAGGGACAACTTAGTTACGCTTAGTAACATAGCACTTCAACTGTTGAAAACAACACGGACTATCTCAGAGCCGCTTCAAGGTCGGTACCGGTCCAATTTTTAATGGAGCCGAACTCGGGTCTGAACAGAACCCATCCGACAACGTTCTAACAGTAATCTACTTCTTTGACCTGCTCTAAAATGTAAAAATACCAGCACAACAGCAATCTTGCAAAGTAAAATTAGCTTCTAAAAATGACTCTAGCTTCTAAAAATGACTGGTCATTTTGCGATGAGATCGCCCCAGCTTGTGAACAACGTTATCTGGACCGGGTCTTATCAGAACCAACAGACACTTCCCACACAGCGTGACAAATCCCCACCAAAACTACTTGTAGCGTTTTTAAAAAGTTGAACAATAACAATGTCAGCTTCAAGTACACGCACTTCTGCTACGTCTAGAACACTCTCAGCCAAAATTATCTCCTTCAGAGTCAAAAATTGGATAAATATGCCAAAATAATGTTTCAAGTTCATGAGAGAGATCACAGATTTATGAATAATCCTTTAATTAGAAAAACTTGTACAGGGCCACCAGATGTAAAGGATCTTTAGTGGTGTCAGTATTAAACTGAAACCCTTTACTTTAATTAATTACTTATGCAGATTGAATAGTATTTCACAGATTCTTTTCTTTTTCAGGTTTACCCAATATTTCTGTGATCATTTATGATGGACAATAACCATAAAGCCATTAACTGACAATGAGACGTTGATTTTAGTCGGTATGCCAAAAGACACTACCTTTTATTTAAAATAAATCAACTAAAATGAACACCATTACATTTGATTGACTGATTTCACTTTCTTGCAATTTAACACGTCAGCAAACTTGATTGTAACACAACAGACATCAGTACAGGATGACAACAATACTTTTTTATCTGTAGGCTTTAGCTTAATGTAGTTTCCAGCTTAAAATGATATGGGAAAGGAGGAAATAGGAGAAGGATGGAGAGATAGTTAAAGGAAATTAATTGTCTTGAGTATGTTACCAGAAATGACACTTTCCATCAGACTTCTGCTGAATCCCAAGTACGTTTGTAAACAGCTGACTCATTACCTTTTAAGACGACAGCCTGGTAAGAGAAGACCTTAGACTTTCAGATGCACAGAGTCCTTGCAGGCCCAGTACGTCCGAACTGGCTATTTGTTTACTTTTCAACGTCTCCTGAGGTCCGCGTAGATCATCAGAAAATGGTGTCAGCTCTTGGTTGACTTCAAGACCAGACGGTCCTCGAAGGAAAGTTCATGAAGAACTAAGTGAGCTTTTGCTCTGTGAACTTAATGGAGGCATCCATTACCGTATTCGTCGGTGTATAATACGCGATTTTTTTGCTCATTTGAATGTCCTACGTATTAAACACCGAAGAGTATTATTTATGGATTTTTTCCCATATTTTTAGACCCATTTTTCGCTCTGATTTGCCGTTTTACATTTTGGGCAAAAATGGTGCAGTACCAGTTTCGGCCGCTATGGGCGCTACGGGCAGCAGCAGAGGACTCAGAGAGCGAAGAGGAAGAGGGCCACTTCCAGACGTTTCTAGCTCATGTGTCCGAAAAAAGCCTTCTCTGGTCGGACTGACTCTGTCGCTGCCCGCTCCCTGCTATGGATGTAGCTGTTAGCAAGATACCGTAACTCATAAACCACACCGCGGATTTTTAAATCCAGCTGATTTCACATTTGGTTGAGCTCAGGGGACTGTCTGCTATAAAGTCAGGTAAGAAATATATTTTTTAAGCGTTTATTTAGCTAATTTAAAGAAACAAAGCGTCCGGTCCGAACCGCCTGCCTAAAATTCGGCGAACTTTTTTTTTTTAAATCCAGCTGATTTGAACATTTCGTTAAGCTCAGGAGCACGTCTTCTATAAAGTCAGCTAAGAAATATATTTTTTAAGCGTTTATTTAGCTAAATTTAAAGAAACAAAGCGTCCGGTCCGAACCGCCTGCCTAAAATTCGGCGAACTTTTTTTTTTAATCCAGCTGATTTGAACATTTCGTTAAGCTCAGGAGCACGTCTGCTATAAAGTCAGCTAAGAAATATATTTTTTCTCGCAAAGAAATAATTGTTTTACCGTGTTTCCTTGTGAAGATCTTCGTACTCGCTTGCTTCTGTCGCCGCCATCTTGATTAGGGCAAATGAGGCGCTGACGCGTCGCGTGGCGATGACGCGTATTAAACACCGAAGCGTATTATTTACGTTTTTTTCTTGTTTATTGTTAATAATTGGACAAAGCGTGTTAAACACCGGTGCGTATGTTACAACGGCAAATACGGTAGTCCCAGCTGATAAGCCCGTCTTTAACTCATGACTACAGCTCATCCAGCTGTCAAGACAGAGAGCTGTCAGTTCTCGCTGTCATTTCAACTGCCACGTTCACGGAAGCAAAGACGCTTTTACTGAAAACGTTGAGATCTTTTCATTGGTCGTGAACAGGAGAAGAGAGTGATAATGTGAAGCTTTAGACTTCGAGGTCAACAGAGAGTTTGTTTAGAAAACAAAAGAGGACTGTTTTAGGAAAAGTGTCTGAAAGTGAAGACATACAGATGCTCATGAGAGATTTGGCTGTTTCTCATTTTAAAACAAAACTGAACAAGTCAGTTTGACATATTATTCAACTCATGACACTTATTAGACACCTTCATTTGCAGAAGTGACACATTAATGCTTCACATTAAAGAATAACACAGCATATAACATATGTGATCATAAAACATATTGTAAAGATACAACATTGCTCATGAATAACACAGGTGAATGCTTTGATTGTATTAGAACAAAATCAAAGAATAGAAATAGTCTCTTTGTGAATGAATATGTTGTTTGATTCAAACTAAAAAAGACTAAATGTCTGTTTACTGAGAAGTCAGTAAAGAGCATCACAGGAACAGTTCAAAAAAGACGAAGGTGTAATCTCGCATCATAGGGGACCTCGTCATGTCCACTACATAACACAGAGACAGACTAAATGTGAAAGAACCAGTCTGAGTTTCTAACTCATAGACAGATTACAGGTGAGAGAACCAGTCAGAGTTTCTAACTCATAGACAGATTACAGGTGAGAGAACCAGTCTGATTTTCTAACTCAGAGACAGACTACAGATGAGAACACCAGTCAGAGTTTCTAACTCTGAGAAAGATTAAAGGTGAGAGCATCAGTCAGTGTTTCTAACTCATAAAAAGATTACAGGTGAGAGCATCAGTCAGAGTTTTAACTCAGAGACAGATTACAGGTCAGAGAACCAGTATGAGTTTCTACAGGTGAGAGCACCAGTCAGTGTTTCTAACTCAGAGACAGACTACAGGTGAGAGCACCAGTCAGTGTTTCTAACTCGGAGACAGACTACAGGTGAGAGCACCAGTCAGTGTTTCTAACTAAGAGACAGATTACAGGTGAGAGCACCAGTCAGTGTTTCTAACTCAGAGACAGACTACAAGTGAGAGCACCAGTCAGTGTTTCTAACTCAGAGACAGACTACAAGTGAGAGCACCAGTCAGTGTTTCTAACTCAGAGACAGACTGCAAGTAAGAGCACCAGTCAGTGCTTATAACTTAAAGACAGACTACAAGAGAGAACACCAGTCAGTGTTTCTAACTCAGAGACAGATTACAGGTGAGAGCACCAGTCAGTGTTTCTAACTCAAAGACAGACTACAGGTGAGAGCACCAGTCAGTGTTTCTAACTCAGAGACAGATTACAGGTGAGAGCAGCAGTTAAACTTTCTAACTCAGAGATAGACTATAGGTGAGAGCACCAGTCAGTGTTTCTAACTCAGAGACAGGCTACAAGTGAAAGCACCAGTTACTAGGGATGCACCGATAAATCGGCCGGCCGATCGATCTGCTCCGATTTCCTTAATTTGGGGAGATCGGTGATCGGCCGATCTTTAAATGAGAAGCCTATTTTATCTACCGATTTTATCTGCCTCAGCAAAGGTTGGAAAATCCTGAAAATTTAGGGTGCATTTTGACCTTTTAACACCTGAAAATTGGTATCGGCCAAAATCGGAATCGGCAGGTCAGACTTTCTAAAAATCGGTAATCGGTGATCGGCCAGAAAATTGAAATCGGTGCACCCCTACCAGTTACACTTTCTACCTCAGAGACAGACTACAGGTGAGAGCACCAGTCAATGCTTCTAACTCAGAGACAGACTACAGGTGAGAGCATCAGTCAATGGACCTTACCAAGCTCCGCCCACAGGGCCGCGTTTCATTGGCTAATGCCCATAACACGTCACAACGCAGCTACCACGTGCGTGCCGGTCTCACAAAACAAACGCTACGGTAGTAGTAAACACATGCTAACTTACATTGCTAGCTAGCATACGTGCAGAATTTTTTTGCGTCAGGGCTGGAAAAATGGTCCTCCACTGTCAGTGGGGTATCTGTACAGGAGATGTCAGGTACCCTGACCGTATTTGTGGAAGTAAAATTCACAGTTTCCCTAAATGTGAAACTGAATGCCTTGCTTGGATCAAAGCTTGTGCACGACCACAAAACTGAACAATTATTTCTTTCACCAGCAGAGAAGGGTTGACCTGCTTTTGAAACCTGCTAGTTAACAACACGCGGTCACGATGAGAGAAAGCCACAGTTCACTGAACGTCCTGGATGCTGTTGAAGTTGGGAAGAAACAGCTCTGCTAACTCCACATGAGCTAGCTAACACAACGAGCTCTACTGTCGATTTCACCTAAAACTGCACAAAATTGTGACACGAAGGCTGGATTTTACCAGATTACACCGAACGGCTGAGCTCGTTAGCCCTCACAAAAGTCGCTGACGGCGTGTTTAGCAGCTAAAGCAGCAACGGCTAACCAACCACTTAAGGAATGAATGGAGATTACAGTTAGCATTAGCTTTGCATCACAATTGAAACCGGCTCCACAAATTAGTTAAAACCACTCTGCACATCATGTACTTGTCTATTCTAAGCTGCTAAAATTAGTCACCAGCTTGTCAGGTCCTCTGAATTACCTTTGAAGTACTTATTTGCCTTCTCCTTGAGTAGCTCTGCATCGTTAGCTACCTCCGTCATCTTCAGACCATGGCACACTCAAACTTTTGCCAACAACAGAAATCACTGATTTCAAAAGTAACCCTCAAAACCATGAAACCATGAAACCATGATGACTGAGCTGTGCGAGAACTTCCAACATTTCTTTTTAGATAAAATCGCAACCACCAGGGCTCTCATTTCTCCTCCATCTCACGATCCATCCATCCCACCTCAATCTGTTGCTGTGTTTGAACATTTTGAACCAGTCTCTCTGTCCTCTCTAGAGCAGGTCATGTGCAACCTGAAACCATCTGGCTCCCCCTTCGATGTGGTCCCCCCTCGGCTTCTAAAGGAGGTTTTTCACACTCTAGGTCCCTCCATTCTTTCGATTGTAAATAGCAGTCTATCCTCGGGTGTGGTGCCAAAATCATTAAAACATGCTGCTGTTCAACCCCTCCTGAAAAAACCAAACCTCGACCCGTCAGTATTATCCAATTTCAGGCCTGTCTCCAGACTCCCATTTGTTTCTAAACTTCTAGAGAAAATAGTTGAGTCCCAACTAAAGTGCTTCCTGGAGGATCACGCTATCCCCGAGCTATTCCAGTCTGGCTTCAAATCCCTCCACAGCACTGAGACTGCCCTACTGAAGGTTTTTAACGACATCTTCCTATCCACAGATACTGGTGACTCTGTGCTGCTTGTCCTATTGGACCTCACATCCGCTTTCGACACCATCGACCATGAGATCCTCATTGCTAGGTTGGAGCAGTGGGTGGGCATCTCAGGATCAGCCCTAAACTGGTTCAGATCCTACCTCTCTGACAGGTCTTTTTGTGTGTCCATCAATGATTTTACTTCTGCAGTGGCGGCTCTTAAATGGGGGGTTCCGCAGGGGTCCATCCTGGGTCCTCTCTTGTTCTCCTTATACCTGCTGCCACTCGGTGCTATTTTCCGGAAACACAATATACCTTTCCACTTCTACGCTGATGACTGTCAAATCTACTTCCCCCTAAGACAAAATGGTACAGGCTCTATTCAACCTCTGCTCGACTGCCTGGCTGACATCAGGGACTGGATGGCTTTAAATTTCTTAAGCTTCAATGATAAGAAGTCTGAAGCCATATTGTTCCTTCCCAATGACACAACCTCAAACCACTGCATTGACCTGTCTGCTCTACCCCTATCCGAAAAACAAAAAGTCAAAAATCTGGGAGTGATAATGGATCCTTCCATGAAACTCAACAGTCATGTAAACATGATCGTCAAATCCTGTTTTTTCCAGCTGAGACGTCTGTCTAAGCTGAAGCCCATATTATCCAAAAAGCACCTGGAGACAGTGATTCACGCATTCATTACATCTAGGCTTGATTACTGCAATTCACTTCTGTTTGGCGTCAGTCAAGCCACCATTGCACGATTACAACTGGTTCAGAACGCAGCTGCCCGATTTTTAACCAGCACACGCAAAAGAGAGCACATTACACCAGTCTTGGCCTCCCTTCACTGGCTACCGGTTCATCTTCGAATCCAATTCAAAATTCTCATGTATGTCTACAAATCGCTGAACAGTCTCGCCCCCGCCTATCTCTCGGATCTGATACACCCATATGTCCCTCCACGTGCTTTGAGGTCAGAGGATCAGGTACTCTTAATAGTTCCAGAAACTCGCCTTAAGCGCAGGGGTGACAGGGCGTTCTCTGTAGCAGGCCCAAGACTCTGGAACGAGTTACCGCTGCTCATCAAACAGGCCCCCTCCCTCTCAGTTTTCAAATCCCGGTTAAAAACTCACTACTACTCCATCGCTTTCAATGCCAGCTGATTTGTATTGGATCGTTTGATTTATGATCTGCAATGTTTTTATGTTTTTCGTGTTGTACTTCATTGTCTGTGTTGCCTGTTGCGTGTTTGTTTGTCCAGCACTTTGGTGTGGACTTGTTCCTGTTTAAAGTGCTTTATAAATAAAATGGTATGGTATGGTATGGTATGAATGCCTGACTTACCCAGCCTTGCAGAACAATAGGCATCAGTGATCCTGTCCACAGCTGTAATAATGCTGAGCGTGTGAGGAGCTGCTGTTTTCCTCATCAGACGGTAGCATTAGCTGTGACGCGCACGCTGTTGGAGGCATTGCCTGGCTCAAACAACTTGATAACGTCCAAAAAAAAATAACATGAACTTGTTGGTTACCCTGTCCATTGTCGTGGCTGATATTTTGTTGGAATCTGGCCGAAATGATACACTATTCGACTCAGAAATACCCTGCAGAGTCAGTCGACGCCATGTTTCCATTGAAACTAATGCTGCGCTTGGGAGACATGCAGTCATGTTGGAGCTTAGGGGGCGTTTCTGGGCGGAGCTTGGTAAGGTCCATGTTTCTAACTCAGAAACAGACTACAGGTGAGAGCACCAGTCAATGTTTCTAACTCAGAGACAGACTACAGGTGAGAGCATTAGTCAATGTTTCTAACTCAGAGACAGACTACAGGTGAGAGCACCAGTCAGTGTTTCTAACTCAGAGACAGACTACAGGTGAAAGCATCAGTCAGAGACAGACTACAGGTGAGAGCATCAGTCAGAGTTTCTAACTCAGAGACAGACTACAAGTGAGAGCACTAGTCAGACTTTCTAACTCAGAGACAGACTGCAGGTGAGAGCACCAGTCAGAGTTTCTAACTCAGAGACAGACTACAAGTGAGAGCACTAGTCTCAGATACAGACTACAGGTGAGAGCACCAGTCTGAGTTTCTAACTCAGGGACAGACTACAGGTGAGAGTGTTTCTAACTCAGAGACCAACTACAAGTGAGAACACTAGTCAGACTTTCTAACTCAGATACAGACTACAGGTGAGAGCACCAGTCAGTTTCTAACTCAGAGACAGACTACAGGTGAGAGCACCAGTCAGTGTTGCTAACTCAGAGACAGACTACAAGTGAGAGCACTAGTCAGACTTTCTAACTCAGATACAGACTACAGGTGAGAGCACCAGTTATGGCACGTTCAGACCGAACGCGTTTTGAGCTGCAGGAGCGGCCAGTTTACATGCAAAGTCAATGGGCGACGCGCCTCTAGGGGTCGTGCGGCGCGTCACGTCCGTTTTGAGCGGCGCGGGAGGGGCGGCAGAGCGTTTTCCGTGCATGCGGTGCCCGCGGCAGCCTCCACAGCTCGATTTGAAAATGCCAGACTTTCGCCGCTCAACGCATCTGACAACCAATCAGGGAGAGTCGGGGGAGGAGAGAGGGAGAGTCAGCTATGTGACGCAGTAACGAGGGGACGGCTGTTGCGCAAGTGTGACGTATTGTTTGTGAGACACAGAAACAACCCGCGAAGTCCTGTTCATGTATGTAGGAGAAATAAAAAGGACCTTGCCTGGCGGAGTGCCAGTGAGGAAGTCGGGATATCGGGTAACTTTTGAATTGTAAACTTTTCACGTTTAGCAAGTTTAAGCTTTGTTAGCTCCTCCCACACCCCGCCGCCACCGCCGCTGCTGCTTCTCGTTCCGGTCTGAACACCAGTGCGTCCTGTGCGTCCAGCTTGAGGCGTTTCGCGCTTTTTGGCTGCTCAAAAAGCGTTCGGTCTGAACGTAGCATAAGTGTTTCTAACTCAGAGACAGACTACAGGTGATGACATGTAATAAATTATTAAACATGTGTTTGCACGTGACCAATTCACTGCAGCTGGCGGCGGGGGGGGGGTGCCAGAACTGATACACCATAATCTTTCCAGCTCCAAGTTCAGCTGTGACCCCTGGAATGCAGACCTTGGGAGATGACGCCCTTCCAGACTTGGCTCGAGTGAGATCAGCAGAGCTCCATCCAGCTTGCTCTGAATTTTGTCGTTGACCATCAAGCACAAAAATGCCAGCATGTCAGCATCAGACCAAGGTGTTGCCATTATTTTTAAAATCTTTAAAATATGTCCAGCTGCTGCTCCAGTCCAAGAAAATACAAATGGCGGATCAATGTTTTGAAAAGTTTCTGGAAGATCCAGTGACTTCCCCCTGACCAATCAGTGACCAACAGTGTTCTGACATCACATTTTAGTACCTACTCGGGTACCGAGCCGAGTCGGATCCAGTCGAGCCGTACCGGTACTAATGGAAAAGGGGCACATGACTCCCATCCCTGCTTCCCACACCGCACCCTGACCTCCCAGAGACTTTTGTTTCTAAAGTCAGTTTGTATTTAATGTTAATGTGTTTGGAGCATCATCATCGGTCACGTGAGCAACCTCTGGGTCTGAGAGAGACTCTCATCCTGAGTCTCACGGTGAGAGGGTAGGCTGCATCTGCTGCTTCTGTTCTCATAATTAAACTATATTAACAATAAAAGATTAATATTTATGACCCATATTATAACAAAGATGTATGTCTCGATTAAACTTTTTTTTTTTTACCTTAAACTCATTAAGTTCTCTCTGAGAGTTTCAGGTAGTTGATCATAAATATCTGATCAATTCAGTTCTACACAGCGTTTTACAACAAGGTGTTGTGTCTGTTTGGATGAGATTAACTTGATTACCGGTATATTTACATCCATACTGAGTGGTAACTGTACTGTGATAAATGTAATTTAACATAAGATCAAATATAAAAAATAAATAGTACTAAATGACTACATGAGCTGAAATACAGTAAATCGAACCCCTTTGAATAAAATAATCAATTTAGGAGAGAAATCTGTCAGTCTGGCAAATTAACAAATAATTACTTTAAATGGTAAATGGACTGTTCTTATATAGCTCCTTTCTATCTTATCAAGATACTCAATCCTCTTTACACTACTATCTGTGCCTCATTTACCCGTTCATACAGCACTCTACTAGATCTATACAAAGAATAATCAGTGCTATAGATCCCATTCATGCACTGATGGGACACACATCGGAGGTAATGAGAGGTTCAGTGTCTTGCCCAGGGACACTTCAGCATGTGACTGCTGGTGGAATTGAACCCCAGCTTTTGCATTGGAGGAAGACTGCTCTAACCACTCAGCCACAGCCGCCCAATTAAGTTTAAGTTAATTTATACTCTACAAATGAACTCCAATTTTATAATTTATTAAAATATATCTGACAACATTCAAATGAAAGCAAAGAACTGACAGAAAACTTAAGTTAATTTATACTCTACAAATGAACTCCAATTTTATAATTTATTAAAATATATCTGACAACATTCAAATGAAAGCAAAGAACTGACAGAAAACTTGTTCCAACTGTCTCTTCCTTCAGAATGATATTGGTCTGGATTCTGCTTCTTTGGAGAACACTATACTGTGTAAATGTACTACAGCATACTGTGTACTTGACTGTAGTACAAGTACACGGTATGCTTTGTACTTGTACTACAGTATACTGTGTACGTGACTGTAGTACAAGTACACAGTGTAGAGCTTTAGAGTGTGACGTCACTGGTCCGCAGCGCGGAGGCTGAAGGGATAAAGTGGGGTCGGATCCGCCATGTTGACTGTCCTCAATATTAGCTGTCGACAACAAGCTTTCTCGCGGATTTATTTATTTTATTTTATTTTTATTGGTTAAAACAGTTTAGCAATGGTCCGAACTTGTTGCGTTATTAGATGTAATGTCCGGTCACACGACCAGAATCGTCAAAAGACAGAAAACAGACTTTCTGTTTACGGTTTCCTGCCTGGAAACAACGTGAAGGAGCTCATGTGTCTGACATAACAAAAAGGAGATGAATGGCCTGGATATCAGCAGTGACACGTCCTGATAAAACTTTCTCCAGTGTCTCAAGATACCCGCTAGTCTGTTCCAGACATTCTGGTGAGTGTCTAAATTCAGTTTGTTGGTGTTGTGCCATAAATTTTTGCCATGATTTTGTCCTGGTGTTTAGTTCATGTTTAGTTCATAGAAGTGGGTCAACCTAGTTTAGGTTGGGTTTATATTTTGTATGTAACATAGTCTGATTTTAGACAGAGTGGACATCTGTGTTACTGTGAAATAAATTGTTTAAAGTTTCTAGTGTTGTCACTGTTACTGTAGTAATACTGATCTGTGTTTTGATATGTCCTCTTCAAGGCAAACCTTCAGATGAAATGGATGAAACTCCAGGAGAGTTTAGTGAGGCTGCAGATGATGAGGAAGAACACAAACCAGCAGCAAAAAGCTACAAATACAATGTCAGTTGTGTGAACAAAGACGAGCAGAAATAAATCATCTGTTACAAGAGAACAAGTCGGAGATGAATTAAAACCAGCTGGAAAAATAATTTTAAAGTATTAAATATTGGACTTCCATCCATCCATCCATTTTCGTCCGCTTATCCGGGGTCGGGTCGCGGGGGTAGCAGCCTAAGTAGGGAGGCCCAGACTTCCCTCTCCCCAGCCACTTGGAAGCAGCTCCTCTGGGGGAATCCCAAGGCGTTCCCAGGCCAGCCGAGAAACATAGTCCCTCCAGCGTGTCCTGGGTCTTCCTCTGGGTCTCCTCCCGGTGGGACATGCCCGGAACACCTCACCAGGGAGGCGTCCAGGAGGCATCCTAACCAGATGCCCGAGCCACCTCAACTGGCTCCTCTCGATGTGGAGAAGCAGCGGCTCTACTCCGAGTCCCTCCCGGATGACTGAGCTTCTCACCCTATCTCTAAGGGAGAGTCCAGACACCCTGCGGAGAAAACTCATTTCAGCCGCTTGTATCCGAGATCTCGTTCTTTCGGTCACAACCCAAAGCTCATGACCATAGATGAGGGTGGGAACGTAGATCGATCGGTAAATTGAGAGCTTTGCCTTTCGACTCAGCTCTCTCTTCACCACGACAGACCGGTACAGCGCCCGCTTCACTGCGGACGCTGCACCTATCCGCCTATCGATCTCACGCTCCAGTTTTCCCTCATTCGTGAACAAGACCCCGAGATACTTAAACTCCTCCACTTGGGGCAGGACCTCCTCCCCGACCCGGAGAGGGCATGCTACCCTTTTCCGGCTCAAGACCATGGCCTCGGATTTGGAGGAACTGATCCTCATCCCGGCCGCATCACACTCGGCTGCAAACCGCTCCAGCGAAAGCTGTAGATCACGATCTGATGAAGCCAATAGGACCACATCATCTGCAAAAAACAGAGAAGCGATTCTAAGGCCACCAAAACGGATCCTCTCAACACCTTGGCTGCGCCTAGAAATTCTGTCCATAAAAGTTATGAACAGAATCGGTGACAAAGGGCAACCTTGGCGGAGTCCAACTCTCACTGGAAACGAGCCTGACTTACTGCCGGCAATGCGGACCAAGCTCTGACACCGGTCGTACAGGGACCTAACAGCCCATATCAATGGGCCTGGTACCCCATACTCCCGGAGTACCCCCCACAGAACCCCCCGAGGGACGCGGTCGAATGCCTTTTCCAAGTCCACAAAGCACATGTAAACTGGTTGGGCAAACTCCCACGCACCCTCCAGGACCCTGCTGAGGGTGTAGAGCTGGTCCAGTGTTCCACGACCAGCACGAAAACCACATTGCTCCTCCTGAATCCGAGGTTCGACTATCCGACGGACCCTCCTCTCCAGAACCCCTGAATAGACCTTACCAGGGAGGCTTAAGAGTGTGATCCCCTATAGTTGGAACACACCCTACGGTCCCCCTTTTTGAATAGGGGAACCACCACCCCAGTCTGCCAATCCAAGGGAACTGCCCCGATGTCCACGCGATATTGCAGAGTCGCGTAAGCCAACACAACCCCACAACATCCAGAGCCCTAAGGAACTCAGGACGAATCTCATCCACCCCCGGAGCCCTGCCACCGCGGAGCTTTTTAACCACCTCGGTGACCTCAGCACCAGAGATTGGAGAGCCCGACCCAAAGTCCCCAGGCTCCGCTTCCTCAGTGGAAGACGTGCCAGTAGGATTGAGGAGGTCTTCGAAGTATTCCGCCCACCGACTCACAACATCCCGAGTTGAGGTCAACAGCACGCCATCCCCACCATAAATGGTGTTGGTCGCGTACCGCTTTCCCCCCCTGAGACGCCGGATGGTGGACCAGAATCGCCTCGAAGCCATACGGAAGTCATTCTCCATGGCCTCTCCGAACTCCTCCCACGCCCGAGTTTTTGCCTCAGCAACCACCCGAGCCGCATGCCGCTTGGACTGTCGGTACCTATCTGCTGCTTCCGGGGTCCCACAGGCCAAAAAGGCCCAATAGGACTCCTTCTTCAGCATGACAGCATCCCTCACCGCCGGTGTCCACCACCGGGTTCGAGGGTTGCCACCACGACAGGCACCAACAACCTTGCGGCCACAACTCTGATAAGCTGCCTCGACAATAGAGGCGCGGAACATGGCCCACTCGGACTCAATGTCCCCCGCCTCCCTCGGAACGTGTTCAAAGCTCTCCCGGAGGTGGGAGTTAAAGCTCCGTCTTACGGGAGACTCTGGCAGACGTTCCCAACAGACCCTCACAATACGTTTGGGTCTGCCAGGTCTGACCGGCATCCTCCCCCACCATCGGAGCCAACAGGACTTCCTTGCTTTGCCATCTTGTCATCATTGTTTAACACCGTTAGACCTTTTCTGCCAACATAAAAAAAAACTCACAATTTCAAAGGTTCTACTAATATTAATGTGTCCTGTTCAGCATCTTTGCAGTCTTTTTAATGTGTCACACAAAACTCTGTCTAATACCTGTGCCTTTCTTTTCTCTTCAAGGGACGAACGTGCATCAGACAAGCTCATAACAGAAGCTGTGATCTTCTCTTAAATTATTACCCGGGAACGTTGTGTTAGCTGACAGAGGCTTTGATATTAAAAACAGTGTGGGAGTCAAGGTCAATGTTCTTTTTTGTCATTCACATCACATGTTGTACATGAGGTGGAATGAAACTGTGTACACAGGGTCCAGTCACAGCCAAAAAAAGTATAAATGAATGATGTGCTGAAGTTAAAATCTCATCATTTACTAAAGGGGGATGTCTTCTGGATGCTAATGATGTTGAAAACACATACCGGTAAGCACACCTTAAAGTTCATGTGGAAAGAGTGACTGGTTGCATGAGAAACAAATACAAAATGTTACACAGAACTACACCAGTTAACTATACTGGTGGTTGCATGTGAGGGTGAAGAGGTAACACTTCTTCAGATTGTGTGTGTGCTGCAGTTTAGTGAACATGTGTTCTAGTGTGGTTGTAAATCTAATGCTAATGAAACCTGCACATCCTGCTACTGATATATGTAAAATGTAGACTGGAGAAAAAAATATATTTGCTACATCAGGGTATATTTGCTACACTCATTAAAAAAATTATATTTTTACAGTTGAATAATAACATATGTAACAGTTTTGTGAGACAGGCTTTTGTTTGGGGTGCCAGCCAGGTCTTTCTCCTGACATATAAGATGTCTAATTATATAAATAAATAAATAAATAAATACTATCTTTGCCCTTTAACACAAAACTAGAACAAAGGATGTTAAACACTTAATGTGATCACACCCTTACACTAAATGAAATAAACCCATCAACTACATAATGTTTTTTTTCAAAATCAAGTGTATTTACCCCTGGATACAAACAAAATTCCTCATAATAATTCATACAAAAGAAAGCAATATTTAACAAACTTAGTACTGTATTTAATCAATTCCACCGCCCGATGCTCGGCGGCACACAAAGTTCAACAATCCTGCTGCAGCAAACAGGTGGCAATGTATTTATCCACACAAACAAAACAATAATTCATTAAATAATAACTCAATTTAAAGAGGAATGTGGCTCGAGCAGTTAATCTCGGTCCCAAAACCAGTGCTCGGCGGCACACAAAGTTTTAAACCAAACTTAGTTCATCCAAGAATAATCCTTTAACTTAAAGAGGAACGTGGCTCGAACGTGAGTCCGTCAGTTAATCTCTGTCCCCAAACAAGTGCTCGGCGGCACACAAAGTTTTAATAACCCACAGCTGGTTTGTTTCACTCACGCTACCAATGATGGGGGGGGGGGACAGTTCAAACAGAAGTAATTTTGTTGCTTCCAGTCGAAGGCTCCAGGAATCCAATCGAAGGCTTGTAATCCAATCGAAGGCTCCAGTAATCCAATCGAAGGCTCCAGTAATCCAAACTCACGTCGTCCACACTTCCAAACAGCTGAAGATGACACACCCCGCTCCTCTTCACGCTTCCTTTCCGCTTCCTTTCACATTTCTCAAAAAGGGGCGTGTTCACCGGTGGATCAGCTGGTTTATCTGTCAGCGTGTTAGGGGATAATTGCTCCAAAACAATAAAGGGGTGGAGAAATTTAGGATTTTAAGCGCATAATATTTATTGGTGAAGGTTCAGGCTGTTACACTCCCCCTTCCCTGAAGAAAGCCGAAACCTGTGGAGGCGCTGTATTGTCGGCATTAAAACCCTTTAAATTCCTCCTCATCGCTGTCCTCCTCAAAAATCTTTAGGAGTGTCTTTCTTTGCTCCCTGTCAACTTCTTCAGCGGTAGGATAGCAAGGTTTCATTTGTGTCACATTTACTATGCGAAGATCCTCCCCAGTGTCCTCCAAGACGATCTCATAGTTCACAGGTCCTAGTTTTTGGACAATTCGGTAGGGACCTTTCCAACGTGGAGCAAGTTTGGCAGAATAAGACCTATCTGCCCTTGAGATGGGGTGAGTGCGAAGCCATATCCGATCTTGAATCTTGAAGTCAGCTTCTCTTCTTCCTTTGTCATAGTACTTTTTTTGTTTTTTGCGTGCCTTTTCCAAGTTGTGGGTAACCAGGTGTCTGAGTTCAGTCAATTGTTTGGCTGTGGGATATGCAGGCGAATCTGGATCACATAGGTGTGGTTGGAGTTCATTATCTAGGGGTCCTCTTAAAGAACGACCAAGGTTGAGTTCGGCAGGGGTCACTCCTGAGGATTCATGTACAGCCGAGTTGAGAGCAAAGCGGAATTCCGGTAAGTATTTATCCCAGGTTTTATGTTTTTCTTCCACATATGATGCAATCATTGCCTTGATGTTGCGGTTTATCCTTTCTGTTAGGTTGGTTTGAGGGTGGTATGGTGATGTCCGCTTCCGCTGGAGATTCCAACGCTTGCAGATGTCTTCAAACACAGATGATACAAACTGTGGACCTTGGTCGGAGAGGATGTAGGTTGGTGTACCCCAACGAGTGAGTATTTCTTTGTTCATAATGTGAGATACAGTCTCTGCTGTCGCCTTGCGGAGAGGAAATAGTTCTATCCAGCGAGTGTAATAGTCAACAAAGACTATTACATACAGATTTCTGCTGGTACTGCGAGGCAATGGTCCCATGAGATCCACCCCTAGCATCTCCCAAGGTTTGTGGACTAGAGTCTGTTGAAGCTTTCCACGTGGTCTCCGGTTCTCAGGCTTGTAAAGCTGGCATACCTTACAATTGCGCACATAATCTCTCACATCCAGGCTCATCTTGGGCCAAAACACAAGGGCTTGTAATCGCTTGTATGTCTTATATCGTCCAAGGTGTCCGGATAAGGGATCGTAGGGCTGGACGATATGGCCAAAATTTTTATCACGATATAGTTTCTAATTTCGGTCGATAACGATATAATTCGATATCGATATAAACAATATAAAAGCCTAAAAAAAACTATAAACTATACAAATAAATTATTGTTCACCTTGTATTTGTATTTAGCCTCCAAAAAGATGGAAATCACCATCAAATAAACATAAACTTCTCAACCCAATAATTCTCAGTCGGGTCATCTGGACAGTTTATTTTTTATAGAAACGTTTCATCCTCCATCCAGTTTCCATAAAAAAGAAACTGTCCAGATGACCTGACTGAGAATTATTGGATTTGGTACCTGGATTATTGAGCATGAACTTTCTTGCCATAAAATTCTCAACTGTGTCAATACTGTATTACTAGCTGATGTGATGTCTCTCTTAGTTAATCCTAGATGTTATTATTGTATTTCTCTTGCATTTGTTGTTGGATGTAACTGGGACCCTGTGTACATAATCTCGTTTTCAACACATGTACTACATGCGGTGCAAATGACAATAAATTCTCTCTGACTCTGACTCTCTGACTCTGACTGTATTATTAGTTTTAACTTTAAACAAGAACTTTAAAATGTACAGTATTGAAATGCATAGTTAATTAAATAAAACTTTTGGGTGTTGTTATTTATAAGAAGCTGACATCTCATGGAAATTACTTAAGAATAAAAAAAAATCAATTGCATTACTGTATAAAGTAAAATAGTTTTTGAATGACAAAGTTTTGAATATATTGTATAAGGTAATGATTGTTCCATATTTAATCTGTTGTATTGAAGTTTGGGGAAAAGCATGTAAAACTATTACAAACCCTGTTTTTATTTTATTAAAAAAAGAGCTATAAGAATTATTAGTAGGAAGTGCTATGGTCACCCAACAAATATTTCATCAGTTTAAATTATTAAAATTTTATGATTTGGTTGAACATAGTATTTTACAAGTCATGTATAAAACTAAAAAAAAATTACCCCCCAAATATTCAATTAAAAATTGTTTAAAGTTATTAAACCCTGAAGGGAATGTAAATGTTTGTAAAACCTCCATTTAGGACTAGTTTGAAGGAGCTGAGTTGTAAATCAGGAAACAGGATTGTGTTGACTTGATATCACCATAAACATTTCTAAAACTATTTATATGTTTTAAAAGATGATTAAATCAAAGCTGTTGGGAAGGTGTGTGCAGGTGAAGTGAAGGTTGTTGTTTGTTTGTAGTTATTTTGTATTTTTTAAACAAGGGGCAGATATTATACACTATTTTCGTCTTTCTGCACATTTTCATTCAGTGTTTTTTTTTTAACTTCTGATGAATTTGTTTTATTTTGAAGAAGAAAAAAAAACATGCAGCGCTGCTGGGGCTGTTTGTTTACGTCGTAGTTTCAGGGAAACGTTGGCTCAAACTTTATTGTGCTTCATCTTCTGACTCTCATCATATTATATCAAGTGGAAACTCTTCAGATTAAACAAGTTAGATGTTCCCACCGCTAGTTAGAACGACTCTACGTCACGTTTTGCAAAATAAAGAAACCGAGTAGGAGGACCTCGCTGCAGATGAGACCTGCAGTAAACCGAACCACGTCCACACCGACGAATTAGTCTTTCCTCTCATCAGTGATGTCGTCTGCTTTCTCTTCGCTTGTGAAACTTTGTTCAGTCATATTCTGACGGTCATGAGCACTCGTTTGACTCGTTTTGAAGCGAAAACTTAACGCGCTTTGGAGACTAGCTTAGCTTTTAGCCTGCTACCGCTAACGCCTGCTGCTGGACTGAGCGCTGCGTAACAACGACGTCACCACGCACATTTTGTGTCACAGCTTTTTCTGTCCGGGCGCGTTGTTGAAGCAGCCGCTCCAACCCGAACAGAAACAGAAAAACGTCAATGAAACGTTGTAAAATCCTATCGAAATATCGAAAATATGCTTAAACTTCATATCATCGTTATTGAATAAATGTATATCGCGATATTTATCGTTATTGAATTATCGTCCAGCACTAAGGGATCGTCATGATAGTGATGAAGCAACTGTTGACGGAGAGACGATGGAATGTAGATTTGATGCAGAGATTTATGAGGTAATTGTGTCACTTTGTACACTTTATCTTCCACAATGGTGAATTTGGTTTCTCCCGTTTCAGTGATTTTTGTATAAAGGCTCTGTACATCAGGATCAGTCTGCTGTGCTTTCCAGATATCCTCATCAGTTATTTGTAGATGTTGTGAGGTATCCTTCATTGAACGTAACACCGCAGCACAGGTGGGTGATTGATTGTAGTTCATTGGTGCTCTCGATAGGGCATCTGGCACTGTATTGTATTTACCTTTACGGTATTCTACCGTAAAGGTGAATTCTTGAAGGCGAAGAGCCCAACGGATCAATCTTGTGCTGGGTTTTGTGGTTTTAAAGACCCAGACGAGGGAAGAATGGTCAGTTATAACAGTAAAATGCCTCCCTTCCAGATAATATCGCCATTTTTCAAGAGCCCATACCACAGCAAGACACTCTTGTTCCGTGGTAGAATAATTTCTCTCTGCTCTATTTAAGGTGCGACTGGCAAAGGCAAGAACATGCTCTGACCCAAGTCCTGTTGTTTGAGCTAGGACAGCACCCAAACCAACTTCACTTGCATCTGTATAAACAATAAATGGGAGATTAAAATCAGGATGTCCAAGTATTGGTGGTGAGACAAGGTGATTTTTTAGAGCCTCAAAAGCTGCTTGACATTGGGGAGTCCAGAGGTACTTTGCCCCTTTCCGTTTTAGAGCATTGAGGGGTTCAGTGAGCTGTGAAAATCTTGGCACAAAGCGATGGTACCATCCAGCCAGTCCGAGAAATCGTTGCAGCTCTTTAATGTTCTGGGGTATCGGAAAGTCCTGAACAGCCTTTATTTTTTCAGCATCCACTTCTACTCCAGCAGATGAAACAGTATGACCCAGAAACTTTAGTGATGTACGGAAAAATTGGCTCTTTTTCATGTTTACAGTTAGATTTGCCATCTCCAGTTTGTCAAAAACAGCTTGTAGGTCAAACATGTGCTGTTCTGGTGTGGTGGAATAAATAATGATGTCATCCAAGTAGACAAAACAATTGCTTCCTCTCAAGTCTCCTAGAACTGTCTCCATTATACGTTGGAAGGTGGCAGGTGCATTTTTTAGTCCGAAGGGCATCACTTTAAATTGGTATAAGCCAAGAGGACAGATAAAAGCAGTCTTTTCACGACTTTCTTCATCCATTTTAACCTGCCAGTAGCCACTGTTGAGGTCCAAAGTTGTGAAAACAGCTGCTCCATGTAGTGATTCCAATATTTCTTGGAGGTTAGGGATGGGATAAGCATCAGTGTGTGTAGCAGCATTTAGTTTTCTGTAATCCACACAGAATCTTGCTTTTGGTTCTTGTTTTTTTGGTACCAGGACCACTGGAGCAGCATACGGAGAAGTAGATGGCTCTATAACATCTTTTTCCAACATCTCTTGTATGTGCTCCTTGATGATCTGAAGCTTGATGGGTGACACACGGTAAGGTTTTTGTTTGATAGGTACTTGGTGTGTGAGGAAAATCTTGTTTGTGAGAACTCCCGTGCGACCCAAAGTATGGGTACAAACATTCTTAGGCTCTGACATTTTGGACAAGCAGTTCTCTCTCACAGGACAAACGGAGATTTCACATAAAGTTTAAAAACTCATTTGAAGCCATCTAAACTGTCTAACCACATACATTAGAAAAAAGAAATAAAACAAATCTGCTAACATTTTAGTGTGAACATTGCATTTATTTGAATTCTTTAAAAAGGCGTTTGAGTGAAAGACAGAAAAATTAAGCGTGGTTTAACAGTAATTGTTTTAAAAGATAAGTCTATTAAGTTAATACGGCCACAAAGGCTTTAACTTACAACATTTTCATCGAAGGTAAAACCTAAAATAAATAAAAGGTACTGAATGAATAAAAGACTTGTTTACAGATTACATGAATAAAACCAGAAAGCTGTTTTAGTTAAATAACTCACCGCTAAGAAAACATTTATTTGCATACACTATAATAAATACCATCTTATTGATTCAAACAAAATCAAAACAAAACGATGGCAGAAAAAGAAGAAGTGGATAAGGATTCTAGTCTGAGGGATCTGGTCACGGATTCAGACCCAAAGCCGGGTCCTCCTGAATCAAATCCTGAATCGGACAAAGAGTCTGATGCAGAGTCTGACAAAGAGTCAGATGCAGAGTCAGATACAGAGTCAGATACAGGGCCAGTGGACCCAGATCCTCAAGGCCTGGATCAAAAGCCTGGAAAACATAAGCCTGACTGTATTGATGAGGTTTTAGGGCAGCTTGCTAAAATGTTCACAGATTATGGTAAAAAGGTGCCTGAAATGAATCCACTGACGTTAAACTCTGAGCTGACAACAGTGGCAAGCGGTGGCTCAAAAAAGGAAGCAAAAAAGGTCAGTATGGAGCGCTTAGCAAAGCTGGCCCTGTTACTAAAGGCCAGGTTGGACCAGGAAGTCAGAGAAAATTCAGGTCTAGAGCATGATCTGAAGCGTGAACAAAGAACACGTAAGGCGGAAAGGTCAGCATTCAAGGTTGATTTACAACTAGCTCGAAGTGAAGCTGAAAAGCTGCAGGTGGAGGTTCAGTCACTAAAACAGTCTCAGACGAACGATGCGGCTCAACTGGTTTGCAAACTAAAACAGGCTGAGATTGAACGTTTAACTAAAAGTTTACAGGAGGCAAATGAGACCCGTGATGCAATCATGAAATGCGAAGAACATACTTTAAAGTTATACGAGGAGACCACACAGAAAAATCTCAGGATTCATGCACAACATGATGCGGTCATTCTTGAAAAAGATGAACTCTACAGTCGGTGTTGTGAATTACAACGCGAGTGTACAGACTACCGAGTAGAATTAAAAGAGTGCAGGGAGAAGCTGGCCTCAACTGAATACAAATTAATCCAAGAAAAGAAAAAACGTCTGGCATTAATTAAAGGTCAGTCTCTAGATGAGCCCAGACCTCCAACACCACCGCCTAGAACACCAACACCACCGCCTAGAACATCAACTCCATCGCCTAAACCACCGCGCCGTCCCTTAGGGCCTCTAAAACCAACAAACCCACCGGGTGCGCCGGTGGGTGGATCTGATAATAACCCACAAACTCCTCTCTCAATGGCTGAACTACGGAATATGGCTAAAAGCATTCAAACCTTCACTCCAGGCCCGATGGGCTCACATGAAACCAAGATCTATCTCGATGACCTTGATTTCCAGCTTCAACGCTTCCCAGAAGCTACAGTTGATGATAAAATCTGTCTGGTAAGGTTAACCTCGGACAGGACAGTGCATGCTTTCATGAAGCGTCAACGGGACGCAGTGATGAAAGACTACAGTCTTCTCTGTGCTGCGCTGATAAAGGAGTATACTCCTTGCACGGGGCCCGATGGCATCATAGCGGCAGCTGACATCAAGCAAGGTAGGAATGAGCACCCAAGGTCATATTATGACCGAATATTCCGTGCCTATTTCGGCGACAGATGCGAGCCAGAGATGGAGGAAGAGATAGGGTTTAAATATATCTTCAGCAAAAATCTTTGCCCTGACATAAGAGAGAAAGTACATGTCAGCGCAAACTACAAACGGAGGTCCATCGAAGAAATAAGAGAGTGCGCGATAGATGTTTTTACAGGTCGCACACCAAACAAAACACCCTTTGAGGTGTGTCCTGGTGAAATGGTCAAATCCAACTCACTAGAGCTGGAAGGGGCGCGGAAACCGACTCCCCATCCTACAAAGAGTGAGAAAAAACAGAATTTTCGACCTAACACACCACGTAGCGAAGGTACCCGCTGGAACTATGACCCGAAGTGGCTCAGACAAGACCCAGAGTTCGGAAAACGATATCAAAAGGGGGGCGCACGTCCAAAGGATAAGAAAGATGGTCACAAAAGTAAACCATATAACAAAGGGTGGTCCCAACAGGAACCCCCAAGTCAAGGACAAGCCCCTCCTGCCCCTCGAACGGAACAGTCCGAGACAGGCAAAAAATCGCAAAAATTCCAGAAGAAAGGCCATAGCCCTCTGTCCCCAGAGGACATAATAATAATAATAATAATTAATTCAATTCATAATGCACTTTTCATTACTGAAAATCTCAAAGTGCTACACATATATTGAATGCTACACACATTCATAAACCGGTGGCGGCAGACTACCATGCAAGGTGCTTTCCAGTCCTACCGGGAGCAACTCAGGGTTAAGTGTCTTGCCCAAGGACACAACGACACATGGTGCGGGTCCCGGGAGTCGAACCGCCAACTTTCCGATCGGAAGACGACTGCCATTACCACTACACCACGGCCGACATGGAGAAAATACGTCGGTTGTTAAAAGATTTGGATAATACAAGCAATGATAACAAACCTGGAGTGATGTGTAGCACTATCGTTGATAGTAAGTCGGAGCACACAAATCACGACAGTCAACAAGACACTGATGGTCAGAATGCTGACAATCAGGATAATGACAGTCCAGAGTGTGTCGGTCAACAAGACGTTGACAGTGACCATGACATTATTGTCACAGACTCTAACAGCCCCTCATCAAACAAGGGGGGGGGAAACTCAACCATCGTCGACAGTGACCCGCCACGAACTGAAAACTCAGACACGTTGGTGACTGCACTGACGGTTCAGATGAAGAAAGATTACACAGTCAGAGGTCAACGTAAACAGAATGATTGGCCGAAACCTTTAAGGTTTCTGTGTGACTTTGAAAAAAGGGGGGAGGCTATGAAAGCTTACCTGCCAATCACACTGGAAGGGGTCCTCACGCATGAAGCACTCCTGGATGGCGGAGCCGACATTACCATTATGTCAGCCAAACTGTTCGAGGAACTACGGACCGCCGCTATCGGTGTTCACAGGCAAATACCCCTTGTAAAAAGTGCTATAGAACTGCAGGGTCTCGCAGAGACGAGAACAACCCTAACAGCTATAGCTATGGTTCACATGCAGATTGGCAAAATGACATTATACCACCCGGTACATGTGTCTACACTCGATTCATTCCCATTTCTAGTTGGCCAAGACTTTATAAACCGCTTTGATGCAATTATAGACTATGGCCGACAGAAAATGTGGAGCACAGTGAGAAAGCCTCTGCCAATAAAAGTGCCTCCTAGTTGTGATACAGACTGCCTAACCGCAGGTACCGCAAAGGACACACGGGACACCTCATCTGAGGACAAGAGCCCGGTAAGTGAACCTACAAAAACAGGTGAGGCAGAAGAGGCCCAACAAGAAAGCCTCCTCTGCGAGCTGAAACAATCAGCACTCACTGAACACTACCTACAACAGGTAGTAAAAGGTGTCGAGATCCAGGGATCCCACACCGAAGATGCTGTACTGTCTCCTTGGACAGATAATTCAGCAATCAGCCAAGCTCTTTATGAAACCTTGGTTAAAAAACATATGGGTCTAGAACTAACGAAGAAAGCTTTACGCTTTCATCTCGATCCCAACAGTGAGCGGGTAATGACCGCAAATGGAGTCATTCGCCTGAACATGAACTGGAACAAACGAGAACTGGTCCACCCGTTCCTCGTGGTCCAAAACTTACCACATGCATCCTATATAGGCTCTGACATTTTGGTAAGATTGGGTGTCCGAGTGGACACCGTCAACAATGTACTGTGGTCGCTGGAAACAGACAAAATGGATTCTCCTGTGCTAAGCACAGAAAATCTCAAAGCTGGACAGACCATACCAGAAGTCTGCGAGGTTGCTTGCAACCAATCCATCACAGTACTACCTCAGGCAATGAACCAGATGGTGGAAGTTCACATCATAGCTAATCAAGCTATTAGCCAAAAGCAGGCATACTTTCAACTATCTCCTAAGTTTTACAACTTAGGACTGTCCATTGAGGCCACGAGACAAGTGAGCCTCGACTGCAGAACCACATCTGTTGCTGTGTGTAACACAGGCACGGAAGCGGTACTGATCAAGAAATACACAAAAATAGGATGGTTGATCTCCACTGATTTCCATGATTTTGAGCTGAGCATTACATTTCTGGGAGGACTCCCAGAATACCTGATCCCACATGAATACACGGGGCAAGTCTTGTTCACAAAGCCAAAACAGGCCATAGCTCTCGTCTCAGTCAATGAGGTCGACCAAGACACAGTCTATGGGGTCGGTCTAAACCGAGACATCAGGCTAAGCTCTCATACCTATAGTGTCCTGCCTATAAACAGGGTAAATGACACAGAAAGGGATTCATTGGAGCTCCCCAAAGAACAAGAACCCCTCTCAATTTCTTCTCAGATCGAACAGGTGGTCGCCCAAGCCGACGCCCTGAAAACTGATGGAGAAAGGGACAGACTACGTCAAGTTCTCTTAAAGTTTGAGAAATCATTTTCAACCGACTCAATGGATTGTGGGTTGACCACGCTCCACTCAGTGAGCATCCCAACCCCGCCCGAAGCTCCACCCACATTTGTCAGACAGTACAAGATTCCTCTGGCAGCACATCAACCTATCAGGGAAATCCTTGATAACCTTCTAAAGAATGGTATCATCAGATACTGTAACAGCACTTACTCTGCGCCTTTGTGGCCAGTGTTAAAACCAAATGGAAAGTGGAGACTCACAATTGATTACAGAAAGCTAAACAAACAAGTCCCCTTATCACGGTGGCCAATGACCCAGCTCCAACAGGAACTGCCCAAGGTCACCAATGGTAAGTACTTCTCGACCCTCGACGTCGCCTCTGGTTTTTGGACCATCCCTGTGCGCGCCGAGGACCAATACAAACTAGCTTTCACCTTTGGTGGCCGACAATACACTTTTACCAGGTGTCCCTTTGGCTACGCTAACTCACCTGCGGAGTTCAACATCTTCTTGAACAAAGCATGTCCAGACGCCCATGAGCGTGGGACACTGATTTACGTGGACGATGTCCTTCTGAGGCAGCCAACACTGGACTCACATTTGGCTGAGATCGACCACGTTCTGAATCAGCTGACAACTGCTGGTGCTAAAATATCACTGTCTAAATGCCAGTGGTGCAGAACCAAGGTGGACTACGTTGGCCTACTCGTAGGTCCAGACGGAGTACAACCACAGTTGACTCGCACCCAAGGCCTTGACAATCTCAAAGTCCCCACCAATCTCAAAGAACTACAAAGTTTTCTTGGCGTGTGTAACTACTCGAACCAGTTCATAGAAAACTATGCAGACCTTGCAAAGCCACTGACTGAACTCCTAAAGAAAGACGTTCCATTTGTCTGGACTGACAAACAGCAGCAGGCAATGGACGCTCTTATAAACAGGATCAAGTCAGCCCCATGTTTAGTCTACCCAGACTACAACAAAGAGTTTTACTTGGAAGTGGGCTTCTCAGCTCATTGTATAAGTGCAGGTCTGTACCAGATACACGACAGAGACAAGCGTGTGGTGGCCTACGCCAGCAAGACGATGGCAGGCCCCGAGTTGAGATTCTCAGACTGTGAGAAGGCTTTACTGACCACAGTGTGGGCAGTTAAACATTTCTCCAGCTACATTGGTGGACAGAAAATCATTGTGGAAACACAACACCAGCCAGTGACCTTTCTTAACAGTGAACGCATCAGAGATGGTGTGGTGACAAACTCACGTGTTGCAACGTGGCTCATGGCGCTTCAAAGTTTTAACCTAGACATACGTTATGGTCAAAACAAGAAGTCACATCTGGGGACGGACTTGGCAATCTGCCAGAAGTGTACACAAGATGTACCAGCCACCCAGCCGCCGGTTGAGGTGAAACCCCCAGTAACTGAAGACCCGAATCACCACTTCTTTGATGACAATATCTGCAAAGATATGACAACATTGTACGTGGATGGATCTTCATTCCTCCGCGACAAAATCTGCAGAGCAGGTGTTGGAGGGGTTCTCCTCCATGACCAAGAGCAGATAACTTTCAGCTACAAATTAGGCTCTCAGACTTCTCAGTACGCTGAGATTGCAGGAATCCTAATAGCTCTCCAGATGGTAGTAGAACGCTCCATCAAGACGCTAGTCATCTGCACTGACTCTAACTATGCTCGTTTAAGTTTCGCTTGTCACCTCGCTGTGTGGAAACAGAATGGTTTCCTAACAAGCGACAGGAAAGTGGTCAAACACAAAGAGCTTTTCATAGCGTGTGATCACTTGGTGACATCACACGACTTACAGATCTACTGGAAGAAAGTTCCAGGACATTCTAGAGTCCCAGGCGATGACAAGCACTACAATGACATTGCAGATTCCTTAGCCAAAGAAGGAGCCGACGAAGGTCCTTTATGGTCCTTCGACCCTTCCTGGTTAATCAAGACTCTGTCAATACAACCTACAGTCAGGGTTATGGCAGTCACACGTGCACAGGCCGCAGCCAGACCTGCTGACGACGCAGTCTCTGTACGACCCGCACTGACTGACCCAGACATCATCCAACTACAGAAGTCGGATCCTGCTATCAACTCCATGATACTGTACCTGACTGATCCGGACAAAAATAGTCCGTCTAAAGACGACCTGGATTCCGATCCAGACCTTAAGGTCCTCTATCAGCTGCGCAAACAGCTAAAACTAATCAAGGGCATCCTAACTTTCGCTCATGGACCAACGTCCTCACCTGTGTTCGTGGTTCCCCATGACCAAAGGGGGGTGATGTTAGTTCATGCCCATGATCTCCCGTCCGCAGGACACAAAGGAGATAAAGCCACGCTGACGGCATTAAAACAAATTGCCTATTGGCCTGGAATGAAAAAGGATGTCAAGGACTACATTGAAGGGTGCGTGGTCTGTGGCCAGTTTCAGCCAACCAGACCACTTCACAGAGCACCACTGCAAAGCAGAGGCATTGCATTCCCATGGTCTGACCTCCAGATCGACTGGGTTGGACCACTCACTAAGAGCTCTAGAGGAAATAAATATTTTCTCACGGTAACCTGTGCATTTACCAAATGGGTAGAATGCCTACCAGCTCCCAACGACACAGCACAAACCACTGCTATGTTGTTAATGAATCATATATTTTCAAGGTTTGGACTTCCCCTTCGGGTGAACTCAGACCAAGGTACACACTTCACAGGTGAAGTGATGAAAGAACTGTGGAAGACGCTAGGCGTCAAGGCTAACTTTCATGTCGGCTACCACCCACAGGCTTC
The DNA here is from genome assembly GCA_038048925.1 of Garcialebias charrua. Lineage (NCBI taxonomy): Eukaryota > Metazoa > Chordata > Actinopteri > Cyprinodontiformes > Rivulidae > Garcialebias > Garcialebias charrua. Next base: position 1,809 of record JBBPBX010019765.1, on the reverse strand, counting down.
AGGCCAAGTTGAGAGAGCAAACAGAACTGTGGTGAGTATTTTGAAGAAATACGTGGCTGCAAACCACAAGGACTGGGACGTGAAACTCCCTCTGGTCCTCATGGCCATAAGAGCCACTCCACACACATCAACTGGCATCTCTCCCTTCGAGATGATGACCGGTCGACAAATGACTCTCCCTCTACACCTGTTGTACCAACCAGGCGACGCCGCCATGGCGACAGCCTACACTACACAACAATACATGAAAGATTTGAATGTACACCTCAGAAACACTTTTGCTTTCGCCCAGAAAAACCTGGAAAAATCCGCTGAAGGACGTAAGGCGTACTACGACCAAAAGGCCTCTCACAATGAACTCCAAGTGGGAGACAGAGTCTGGTACTATACGTTCGCCCCAGCAACCGGGAAAGGAGGGTCCGAGACCGGAACTCTCGCCCGCAAACTAATGCCCAGGTGGACTGGACCTCATCTGATAACAGACAAAGTGTCCTCAGTCGTCTACGAAATCAAAATCAGCAAAGGCCGCAAAGAGCCAATTGCTAAATGGGTACATCGAAATCAGATCAAACCTTACAAGGCGTTCAAAGATCTCACAAACTCACCGACTTCATGGGATAATAAGGTCGTCCAAACAAAGAAAGAAGAAAGAAAGAAAAAAGAAGACAAGGAAAAAAAAGAAAGAAAAAAGAAAAAAAAGAAAAAGATAAAAAAGGAAAAAGAAAGGTAAAAACAGAAAAAAGGAAAAGAAAAAGGAAAAAGAAAATAAAGAAAAAGGAAAATAAAGATTAAAAAGAAAAAAGAAAAAGGAACAGAAAAAAGAAAAAAGGAAAAAGAAAAAGAAAAAAGAAAGGAAAAAAGAAAAACAACAAGAAAAAAGGAAGTGAAAAAAGGAAAACAAAAAGGAAAAAGGAAAAAGAAAGGTAAAAGCAAAACAGCAAAACGTAAAAAGGAAAGAAGGAAAAATGAAAATAGGCAAAGAAAAAAGGGAAAGAAAAAGGAAAAAGAACGATAAAAGTAAAACAGCAAAAAGAAAGGAAAAAAATGAAAAAGAAAGGAAAAAAGGGATAAAATAAAGGAAAATGGATAAAAGAAAGGAAAAATGAAAGGAAAAAGAAAGGTAGAAGCAAAACAGCGAAAAGAAAGGAAAAAAGAAAAAAGAAAAAAAAGAAAAAAAAAGAAAAAAGATAAAAAAAAGAAAGAAAAAATAAAAGGAAAGAAAGAAAGAAAGAAAGAAAGAAAGAAAGAAAGAAAGAAAAAGAAAGAAAGAAAGAAAGAAAGAAAGAAAGAAAGAAAGAAAGAAAGAAAGAAAGAAAGAAAGAAAGAAAGAAAAAGAAAGAAAGAAAGAAAGAAAGAAAGAAAGAAAGAAAGAAAGAAAGAAAGAAAGAAAGAAAGAAAGAAAGAAAGAAAGAAAGAAAGAAAGAAAGAAAGAAAGAAAGAAAGAAAGAAAGAAAGAAAGAAAGAAAGAAAGAAAGAAAGAAAGAAAGAAAGAAAGAAAGAAAGAAAGAAAGAAAGAAAGAAAGAAAGAAAGAAAGAAAGAAAGAAAGAAAGAAAGAAAGAAAGAAAGAAAGAAAGAAAGAAAGAAAGAAAGAAAGAAAGAAAGAAAGAAAGAAAGAAAGAAAGAAAGAAAGAAAGAAAGAAAGAAAGAAAGAAAGAAAGAAAGAAAGAAAAAAGAAAGAAAGAAAGAAAGAAAGAAAGAAAGAAAGAAAGAAAGAAAGAAAGAAAGAAAGAAAGAAAGAAAGAAAGAAAGAAAGAAAGAAAGAAAGAAAGAAAGAAAGAAAGAAAGAAAGAAAGAAAGAAAGAAAGAAA
>JBBPBX010019764.1:25187-44117 GCA_038048925.1 Garcialebias charrua | reverse complement strand
ACACATTACCACACAACACAAAGATTTTAACACTGGACTCTGTGTCATCAAACGGGTTATTCACTAAACTCTCGGTCATGTGCTCATACAGTTTGCACTACTTCTCATACTTGCACTAATGTTTGTATTACATCACTGCCTATAGTCATAATACTGTTTACATTCTCTGTTTACATTTATTAATACTGTTTACTTTTATTACTACTGCTTACATTTAATTACTACTGTTTACATTTACACTACTCTAATATCTACACCACTGCTGATACATATACAGTGTGCTCTGAACGGTCTTATTTAGGGATGCCCAATGTGCCTTACTGCATATGCCACTTTTTGCCTCTATAACAACATCAACTACTACCTCATACATATACTGTGTACATTAACTCATACGCTGCTTTGCCACTTTGCAAATGTCAATGCTAGAAACCTTTAGTTTATTTTAGTTATACTTTTTATACTCTTTTTTATACTAGTATGCAAAAACTCAGGACAGTATTATGTTCATTAAATGTTTAATGTTTTAGTTTTAGTTTTAGAGTTGGTGTAAATTTTCATACTCTTATACCACTATGCAAAAACTCAGGACAGTGTTAGTTTTACTATTTTATGCTTATGTCTATTATTATATGTTTCAGTGTTTCAATGTTTAGATGTTTACTGTTGCACCGAGGGACTGAGAGAAACGCAATTTCGGTCCTGTGTATGTCCTGTACAGTACATATTGTAGATCTGACAATAAAGTTGACTTTGACTTTGATACATGTACTGCATTATAAACCAGCATGAGAGTAACACTCATGTTAATAACAGATCATCATTAAATGACAAAAATATACTGTTGATCAATTCTGAATTAACACAAATTAAAAGGAAGTCTTTCTGATTGATTTGTGTCTCTTAATTCAAAATAACTAACAAAATAGTGTCCACTTGTCTCCTTGAGAGCTTCAAGAAAAGTGTAACATTCAGAGTTTCAGAATGATGTGAAGAGGGTTATAATAATAATAATAATAATAATAATAATAATAATAATAATAATAATAATAATAATAATAATAATAATAATGAATTCAATTTATACCGCACTTTTCATTAATAAAAATCTCAAAGTGCTACAACAAATAAAACAAGTGATAAAATCAAGTAAAATCAATAATAATATCAACTAAGATTAAAGACAGAATCATGTGGAGGCAGAATAGGCCTGCTTAAAAAATAAATAAATAAATAAATAAATAAAACAAGTGATAAAATCAAGTAAAATCAATAATAATATCAACCAAGATCAAGATAAAATCATGTGGAGGCAGAATAGGCTTGCTTAAAAAGAAAAGTCTTTAAGCCGTTTTTGAAGTCAACCAGTGACTGTGGAGCTCTCAGGTAGTCAGGGAGGGAGTTCCATAGGCGGGGGGCAGCCACACAGAATGCCCGGTCTCCCATGGTCCTTAATTTGGTTTGTGGAATGTGAAGTAGATTACTGTTCTGTGATCGTAGAGACCGGGTGGATGAATATGGTGCAAGAATGTCCTTTAGATAGTCAGGTGAAGTTCCGTGTAAGCATTGGTGTGTAATGAGGGCAGTTTTGTACTGAATTCTGTAGGCGACAGGAAGCCAATGGAGGTTATGGAGAATGGGTGTAATATGACACATCCAGTAACGGACATGAGGGTGCTGTATCACTACAGTCCCCCTTTTTGGAAGTCATTGCCTGTCCTTGGAGAGGAGTTCCAACACGAAAGGATACCACCGAATGTCTCTGACCTTTATGTAATCCAGCAAGTGGAGAAAAAAAATTATACCGTATTCTCCGGCGTATAAGTCGCACCTTTTTGCCTACATTTCTAAGCCCTACGACTTATAGGCCGGTGCGACTTATACGTCGATTTTTCCAATATTTTGGTCATAATTTGACTTTGGTCAAAAACTCCAAAAATGGTGCAGTACCAGTTTCGGCCGCTATGGGCGCTAAGAAACCCTTTACAGTACCTACACTGTTGACATCTGCCTGGTCCAAAAATGGTGCAGTGACACAGAAGATGAAGACTTCAATGGTTTTGAATAAATAAATAAAAACCATAAAATAAATACAGTATCTGTTTCTGTCATCATTTTAAACTGAGACACGTTTTTTACTGTAATGTCAGCTAATAAAAATATATTTTTATGTGTTTATCTTTAAAGATAAATGATGAAAGACACAAAATATACAAAAATTATGTTCATTTATTAATGAAAAGTTCAACTAAGACACATCAAACAAAATACTGTAGTTTTTATGTGATAATCTTGTCAAAAGTCCTTCCAAACAATTTGGCAGCCAGTCCAAAATAATGTTCATTTATTAATGAAAAGTTCAACTAAGACACATCAAACAAAATACTGTAGTTTTTATGTGATAATCTTGTCAAAAGTCCTTCCAAACAATTTGGCAGCCAGTCCATTTTGGGCAAAACACCAGTTCACGTGAGGTGCGACCTATAGGCCGGTGCGACTTATAGGCCGGTGCGACTTATACGTTGATTTTTCCATTTAATTGGGCATAATTAGGTTGGTGCGACTTATACTCCGGTGCGACTTATACGCCGACGAATACGGTACTCGCATAATGTTTTTGGAAATTCCATACTGTTCGTAGGTAATCCCATTGCGGTAAGCTTTCAATCCTTTGGAAAACATAGTCTGTTAACCCTTGGAAAACTGAGTCTGTGATCCCTTGGAAACAAAGTCTTATAAATGGTAAATGGTAAATGGAGCTTATTTATATAGCGCTTTCCAGCCCCCTGTGAGGAGCCCCAAAGCGCTTTACAATACCAGCCATCCACCCATTCATTCAGACATTCATACACCGGTAGTGGTAGCCTGCCTTGCAAGGCGCCATCCAGACCTACCGGGAGCAACTCAGGGTTAAGTGTCTTGCCCAGGGACACAACGACACATGGTGGGCGGATGCGGGATTCGAACCTCCAACCTTCCGATCAGGGGTCGACTGCCATTACCACTACACCACGGCCGCCCGATATAATCCACAGCGGTAATTCCACAACGATTGGGGTCATTGATTTCATCAGCAACAAATGTTTTTTAAATTTTTATCAGCATGTAGAGGGGATTCCTCGATTGACGCAGAGGAGGCGACCTTTGGATGAAGGTTAAAGACCAACGTTGAAGTAGCAGGTCCCCACATCGAAGGTTGCGAGCTGGATGGCTTCCAGTCGGTGCCACCCTGGTTCTATGTGTCATGCGAGTATGTGGTTTTAGGTGGGCTTATGACCGGGATTTTACATTAGGCCCTACCTATATGCACCTGGTATGTAAGCTATCATGGATTAGATCAGCAACAATTACCAATTAAGGGGTGGATCAATGCCGTAAAAATTCAGATATAGAGATCTATACCTATAGAGTTTTTGGAGGGCTTCTGTAACGAAGGCCTCTTCTTTCAAACTATTCCTCCATTCATTACTTAGTTTAGGTTAAACTAAAATATCCATCCATCCATCTTCTTCCGCTTATCCGGGGTCGGGTCGCGGGAGTAGCAGCCTAAGTAGGGAGGCCCAGACTTCCCTCTCCCCAGCCACTTGGAGCAGCTCCTCCGGGGGAATCCCAAGGCGTTCCCAGGCCAGCCGAGAAACATAGTCCCTCCAGCGCGTCCTGGGTCTTCCTCTGGGTCTCCTCCCGGTGGGACATGCCCGGAACACCTCACCAGGGAGGCGTCCAGGAGGCATCCTAACCAGATGCCCGAGCCACCTCAACTGGCTCCTCTCGATGTGGAGAAGCAGCGGCTCTACTCCGAGTCCCTCCCGGATGACTGAGCTTCTCACCCTATCTCTAAGGGAGAGTCCAGCCACCCTGCGGAGAAAACTCATTTCAGCCGCTTGTATCCGAGATCTTGTTCTTTCGGTCATAACCCAAAGCTCATGACCATAGATGAGGGTGGGAACGTAGATCGATCGGTAAATTGAGAGCTTTGCCTTTTGACTCAGCTCTCTCTTCACCACGACAGACCGGTACAGCGCCCGCTTCACTGCGGACGCTGCACCTATCCGCCTATCGATCTCACGCTCCAGTTTTCCCTCATTCGTGAACAAGATCCCGAGATACTTAAACTCCTCCACTTGGGGCAGGACCTCCTCCCCGACCCGGAGAGGGCATGCTACCCTTTTCCGGCTCAAGACCATGGCCTCGGATTTGGAGGAACTGATCCTCATCCCGGCCGCATCACACTCGGCTGCAAACCGCTCCAGTGAAAGTTGTAAATCACGAACTGATGAAGCCAGTAGGACCACATCATCTGCAAAAAACAGAGAAGCGATTCTAAGGTCACCAAAACGGATCCTCTCAACACCTTGGCTGCGCCTAGAAATTCTGTCCATAAAAGTTATGAACAGAATCGGTGACAAAGGGCAACCTTGGCGGAGTCCAACTCTCACCGGAAACGAGCCTGACTTACTGCCGGCAATGCGGACCAAGCTCTGACACCGGTCGTACAGGGACCTAACAGCCCTTATCAAAGGGCCTGGTACCCCATACTCCCGGAGTACCCCCCACAGAACCCCCCGAGGGACGCGGTCGAATGCCTTCTCCAAGTCCACAAAGCACATGTAAACTGGTTGGGCAAACTCCCACGCACCCTCCAGGACCCTGTTGAGGGTGTAGAGCTGGTCCAGTGTTCCACGACCAGCACGAAAACCACACTGCTCCTCCTGAATCCGAGGTTCGACTATCCGACGGACCCTCCTCTCCAGAACCCCTGAATAGACCTTACCAATAAACTAAAATAGAAAAATGAAATATAGTTTGGTCTAAATGTCTGTTGTCTTTTAGACGAGCGACGTAGGATTTGGTATTCCTAATAAATTTTGAAGTCTATGGCGAGACTCATCAAAATGAATAGATCTAGAATAGAAATGATCGAATCGGTTCTACTTAAATTATTGGGAGATCAGTGTAGATTATAGTACCTTAAATAGCATTAATCTACAATGACTCTTCAAATATTGAGATGTTTAACCAAATGAATAGCATGTTGGCATAGTTAAATCCATTTAAGTCTTCAACTAACATTAATCAAGACCTCTTTTGGCTAGGAATGTTCAGAAAACAATAACAAACTTCAATAACAACAAAAGTAGCAATTAAGCAACTAGAAAACAACGTTTCACTACATCAAACTCACTCTATCATCAGATTCCAACGTGTCACACACCATAAAAACAGTTCTTAGCTTTATAACCGATGTCAATTAAATCCTACAGATTTAAACGGTTGTTAAGGTTAGTTTTTTGTTGTGGGTTTTATACTTTAGCGTCTCTAAGTTCTCGTTGGGACCGTTTCTTTTCGCAACAAATATAGTTTAAACTGTTTAGTTTATTTACTATCTTGCATTTGGATGACCTTATTATCCTATAAAGTCGGTGAGTTTGCGAGATCTTCGTCGTTTGCGGAGTCATTGAACGCCTCAAAAGGTTTGATCTGATTTCGATGTACCCACTTAACAATTGGCCGTTTGTGACCTTTGCTAATTTTGATTCCATAGACAATTGAGGACACTTTGTCTGTTATCAAATTAGGTCCAGTCCATCTGGGCATTAGTTTGCGGGTGAGAGTTCCGGTCCCGGACTCTCCTTTCCCGGTTGCAGGGGCGAACGTATAGTACCAGACTCTGTCTCCCACTTGGAGTTCATCCTGAGAAGCCTTCTGGTCATAGTACGTCTTGCGTCCCTCAGCAGATCTTTCCAGGTTTTGCTGGGCAAAAGCAAAGGTGTTTCGGAGGTGTACATTCAAGTCTTTCATGTATTGTTGTGTGGTGTATGCTGTTGCCATGGTGGTGTTGCCTGGTTTGTACAACAGGTGTAGAGGGAGAGTCATTTGTCGACCGGTCATCATCTCGAAGGGAGAGATGCCAGTTGATGTGTGTGGAGTGGCCCTAATGGCCATGAGGACCAGAGGGAGTTTCACATCCCAGTCCTTGTGGTTTGCGGCTACGTATTTCTTCAAAATACTCACCACTGTTCTGTTTGCTCTCTCTACTTGTCCTGAAGATTGTGGGTGGTTTATTTACCCTATGTTGTTTTGACTGTGTAACCTTTGTTATTCGATGTGCTGTTCTGTCTGGTTTGGGAGGGGTGTTGATGATACTGTAGTTTGTTTTATTACTAAAAATGCCAAAAAAAAAAAAAAAGATTGTGGGTGGTAGCCAATATGGAAATCAGCTTTGACGCCAAGCGTCTTCCACAGTTCTTTCATCACTTCACCTGTGAAATGTGTACCTTGGTCTGAGTTCACCCTAAGGGGAAGTCCAAACCTGGAGAATACATGATTCATTAGCAAAATAGCAGTTGTTTGTGCTGTGTCGTTAGGAGCTGGTAGGCATTCTACCCATTTGGTAAATGCACAGGTTACCGTGAGAAAATATTTATTTCCTCTAGAGCTCTTAGTGAGTGGTCCCACCCAGTCAAACTGGATGTCAGACCATGGAAATGAAATGCCTCTGCTTTGCAGTGGTGCTCTGTGGAGTGGTCTGGTTGGCTGAAACTGGCCGCAGACCAGGCACCCTTCAATGTAGTCTTTGACATCCTTTTTCATACCAGGCCAATAGGCAATTTGTTTCAATGCCGTCAGCGTGGCTTTATCTCCTTTGTGTCCTGCGGATGGAAGATCATGGGCATGAACTAACATCACCCCCCTGTGGCCATGAGGAACCACAAACACTGGTGAGGACGTTGGTCCATGGGCAAAAGTTAGGATCAATAGATCGTTTGATTTATGATCTGCAATGTTTTTATGTTTTTCGTGTTGTACTTCATTGTCTGTGTTGCCTGTTGCGTGTTTGTTTGTCCAGCACTTTGGTGTGGACTTGTTCCTGTTTAAAGTGCTTTATAAATAAAATGGTATGGTATGGTATGGTATAGGATGCATTTGATCAGTTTTAGCTGCGTGCGCAGATGATAGAGTACTTTAAGGTCTGGATCAGAATCCAGCTCGTCTTTGGACGGAGTATTATTGTCAGGGTCAGTCAGGTACAGCATCATGGAGTTGATGGCGGGGTCCAACTTCTGCAATTGGATGATGTCTGTGTCAAACTTTGCGGGATGTACAGAGACGTGTTGTCGGCCGGTCTGGCCGCAGCCTGTGCACGTGTGACTGCCAACACCTCAACTGTAGGTCGTGTTGACTGAGATGTCAGTAGCCAGGAGGGGTCAAAGGACCACAGCGGGCCGTCATCGGCTCCTTCTTTGGCTAAGGAATCTGCAATGTCATTGTAGTACTTGTCATCGCCTGGGACCTTTGAATGTCCTGGAACCTTTTTCCAGTAGATCTGTATGTCGTGTGACGTCACCAAGTTATCACACGCCATGAAAAGCTCTTTGTGTTTGACCACCTTCCTGTCGCTTGTGAGAAAACCGTTCTGTTTCCACACAGCAAGATGACAGGCGAAACTCAAACGAGCATAGTTAGAGTCAGTAAAGATGACTAGCGTCTTGATGGAACGTTCTACAACCATCTGGAGAGCTATAGGATTCCTGCAATCTCAGCATACTGAGAAGTCTGAGAGCCTAAGCTGTAGCTGAAAGTGCTCTGTTGAAGGTCATGGAGGAGGACTCCTCCAACACCTGCCCTGCAGATGTTGTCGTTGTGGAATGCAGATCCATCCACGTACAATGATGTCATACATTTACAGATATTATCATCAAAGTGGTGATTCGGATCCTCCGTCACTAAGGGTCTTTCCTCAGCTGGCGGCTGGGTGGCTGGCACATCTTGTGTGCATTCCTTGCAGACTGCCAAGTCAGTACCCAAATGTGACTTCTTATTTTGACCATAGCGGATGTCCAGGTCAAAACTCTGAAGCGCCAAGAGCCACGTTGCAACACGTGAGTTTGTCACCACACCATCTCTGATGCGTTGGCTGTTCAGGAAAGTCACTGGCTGGTGGTGTGTTTCAACAATGATTTTCTGTCCACCAATGTAGCTGGAGAAATTTTTTACTGTCCACACCATGGTCAGTAGAGCTTTATCACAGTCCGAGAATCGCAACTCGGGGCCTGCCATTGTCTTGCTGGCATAGGCCACTACACGTTTGTCTCTGTCGTGTATTTGGTACAGACCTGCACTCGTGCAATGAGCCAAAAAGCCCACTTCCAAGTGAAACTCCTTGTTATAGTCTGGGTAGTCTAAACATGGGGCTGACTTGATCCTGTGTATAAGAGCGTCCATCGCCTGCTGTTGTTTGTCAGTCCAGACAAACGGAACGTCTTTCTTTAAAGTGCGACTAAACCCAAAATTAACTTTTTTTAGCTGATGAACTCCCTAGAATGTGTTTAAAATGTTATCTAGCACTATGGCTGTGTTTATTCTCACATAATTGTGCATATCTGTGTAAATTGGCAATATTTGGCAATATTTGGTCTAAAAATGTGTTTACGGTAGTTCTATGGGTTGAACTGGTGGATTACACCTTAATTTTCTTATTTGTGCAAACGCTCATGTGTGACATGTCTGCTCATGTGTGATGTCACACAGGTGGTTCAAGCAGAGCCAATCCCCTGCAGAGATGAGAAGTGCATACCTTATATGGAAGTGCTGCATTTCACTCCTGACAAGCGGTTTTATTTTTCTTTTCATTTTCATTTTTTTAGGCCTTTGGTTTTGGATGGAATGGGTGGAATAGATAAATACATCTACATGTTTATTCTTTGTTGTTGCTTGGTGTATGTTGTTGGCTAGAGGTTTAATTTGTTTTAGGTTGTTGCAGGTGGAGGCGTGAACAAAAGCACAACTCTACCTCCACCCTTCCTTGTCTCTCGACACGCCCATTTTCAGGGAGATTTTGGAAGGAGGAGTTACCGTCTCAACCTGGGTTTAGTCTCACTTTAAGAGTATAGTCATAGGTTTTGCCAGATCTGCATAGTTCTCAATGAATTGGTTTGAGTAGTTACACACGCCCAGAAAGCTTTGTAGTTCATTGAGATTGGTGGGGACTTTGAGATTGTCAAGGCCTTGGGTACGAGTCAGTTGTGGTTGTACTCAGTCTGGTCCTACTAGTAGGCCAACGTAGTCCACTTTGGATCTGCACCACCGGCATTTTGACAATGAAATCTTAGCACCAGCAGCTGTCAGTTGATTCAGAACGTGGTCGATCTCAGCCAAATGTGATTCCAGAGTTGGCTGCCTCAAAAGGACATTGTCCACGTAAATCAGTGTCCCACGCTTGTGGGCGTCTGGACATGCTTTGATCAAAAATATGTTGAACTCTGCAGGTGAGTTAGCGTAGCCAAATGGACACCTGTTAAAAGTGTATTGACGACCACCAAAAGTGAAAGCAAGTTTGGGTAACACTTTATAATAACTATACATTATTTAGCCTTATTTAAGCATTAATAAACATTTAATTAACATTGAAAACATCATTAATTAAGGATGATTCACACTTAATACACTATTAATTAACACACTTATTAACGCTTTATACATAAAGAATAATGAGTTCCAAAACCTACGTACTCAATGTTTATTCATGCTTAATAACTCATGAATTAACTATGCTATCTATATTTGTAAATGCACAAATTAATGTGCTTTCACCACATGTATTAAATGCGTACTAATTGTTAAATAATGTTTGAATTCACTATCTATTAATCCTGCAATGCATCATTAATTAAGGCAGTTGCTAGTAGTTACTTAAGTGTATTTGTGAACCCTTCTAAAGTGAAGACTATTCATGCTTTATTAAGGTTTTGTTAATGTTTAATAAATCCTAAATAGCCAGAAGTTATTTTTCACTTGTGGAAATCAGACAAAAATCAAAGCAGGAGATGTTGAATTCATTCATTCATTCAACCTTTATTTAGTCAGGTAAATCTTTTGAACCTCATGGGCTCATTTACGAAAGCGACCTGCTAAAACTAAAGAACAATGAACAGCAATGGTAGAATTTCCTTAAACAATAAACAATCAAACAATAAACAATAGAAAACAAAAGAGAGAGAAAATATATATATATATATATATATACATATATATATATATATACATATACACATTCCTCCTTTTAACAAAGTATCAAAAAACTAGCAAAACATTATAAGGTAGACGTATAAAATCAAAGACAGGAACAAATCTGCATTGGTTTTTGCCAGGATTCCAACAGATTCTGAAAACCATTTAGAGAAGTCAAGGTCGAGAGCTTCAGATCATTTTGTAAGATATTCCATGAAGCAGGAGCGGAGTAGGAGAAGGCCCTTTTTCCAAGTTCAGTCCTCACTGACGGAACACTGCAGGTAATCATGTCCTGAGAGCGCACGCTGTAGCTGCACTCACGCAAAGACATGTAGGAGGAGATGTATGAGGGAAGCAGACCAAGAAGTGATTTGAAGATGAAAATGTACCAATGGAAGAGTCTGCGTGATGTTAATGATGTCCAGTTAACCAGTGAATACAGGGTGCAGTGGTGGGTACGATAATCACAACCAGTTATGAATCTTAGTGCACCATGATATGTCAGGGTTCACACAGGACAGGACGAATCCAGTTGTGCAGGCAGGGACTCAGACTCAGAAGTACAAAAATAACACTTTAATAATCATAAATCAAAGAGCTGGCATGGCAGCAAAACTTACATTTCAACAGATCATCAGGACGGGACCAAGACAAGACTAGGCTGTACCTAACGACGACGCGACAATAACTGAGACACAGAACAGGGCTTATATACACACAGACAAGACGAGACGATATCAAACACCTGAGGACAATTAACGAAGACACAGAGCAGGAACGGGAAGCTAACCTAAAACATGAAAGTAACTAGGGACAGAACTGGAGGTAAAACTAAGAGTGAATAAACATGAGACTAAACTGGAAACTATTAAACTAACTGACTTAACTAACTGACTAAGAACTGGACTGAACATGAACTAACTGACTAACAGGGGGACGAAGGGAGCCAATCCTGACAGTACCTCCCCTCAAAGACGCCCCCCGGCGTCTCCAAAGAACACCCCCCAAAAAACAAGGCGGGCAGAGGGAGGCACCGCAGGGATGGCGGGCACGGAAAAACACAAGGACAGGGGACAAACCCTAAAACACAGAACACAAAAAACGTCCAGACGGGTAGCGGCCCGTCCACCAGGCAGGTCGGGTGGTCGGCCAGGGCGCCGCCCCTCAGGCAGGAGCCGGTCAGGTGGTCGGCCGGGATGCCGCCCCTCAGGGCGGAGACGGTCAGGCGGTCGGCCGGGACGTCACCCACCAGGCAGGAGCAGGTCAGGCGATCGGCCGGGATGCCGCCCCTCAGGCAGGAGCAGGTCGGGCGGTCGGCCAGTCAGGCGGGCAGCAGGAAGGCAGCCCACCACCAGGAGCCTCCTTCGGTGACGAGGCCTCAGGAAAGTCGAAGACGAAGGTAGGACCCTCCAGGGTCCACCCAAAACAGGAGCACCCTCATGCAGTGCAGCGGCGCCCAGCCACAAGACGTCAACGGGCGTAGAGACGGGAATCGAGAAGTCGAAGGGCGTTGAGACGTCTTGTGAACCATCAAGCGTAGAGAGGTCGTGGGAACCCTCGATCGTTGAGACGTCGGCAGGCGTAGAGACATCGGGCGTTGACGCGTCCCGAACGACCATTGGCATGGGGACGTCGTCAGGGACGTCCGGCAAAGAGACGGAGACGAGAGTCGAGGAGTCATCGAGCGTCAAGACCTTGAGCCTTGAGATGATGTCGTCGAGCAACGAGGCGTCTGCGGCATTGGGACCCTCTGGAGACGGCGAGGGACCCTCTGGAGACGGCGAGGGACCCTCTGGAGACGGCGAGGGACCCTCTGGAGACGGCGAGGGACCCTCTGGAGACGGCGAGAGACCCTCTGGAGACGGCGAGAGACCCTCTGGAGACGGCGAGAGACCCTCTGGAGACGGCGAGAGACCCTCTGGAGACGGCGAGAGACCCTCTGGAGACGGCGAGAGACCCTCTTGGAAGGAGTCCACCAGGACCCTCTCGGCACAGGAAACTGGAGGAGGTCCTTCCTGGGACCCCTCGGGACCCTCCGTAGACGTGGAGGCGTCTGTTGCGCCGGGACCCTCCGTAGACGTGGAGGCGTCTGTTGCGCCGGGACCCTCCGTAGACGTGGAGGCGTCTGTTGCGCCGGGACCCTCCGTAGACGTGGAGGCGTCTGTTGCGCCGGGACCCTCCGTAGACGTGGAGGCGTCTGTTGCGCCGGGACCCTCCGTAGACGTGGAGGCGTCTGTTGCGCCGGGACCCTCCGTAGACGTGGAGGCGTCTGTTGCGCCGGGACCCTCCGTAGACGTGGAGGCGTCTGTGCAGCAGAAGATGTGAGGGGCGTCCTCCTGGACCCCCTCGGAACAGGATACGTGAGGGGCATCCTCCTGGACCCCCTCGGAACAGGATACGTGAGGGGCATCCTCCTGGACCCCCTCGGAACAGGATACGTGAGGGGCATCCTCCTGGACCCCCTCGGAACAGGATACGTGAGGGGCATCCTCCTGGACCCCCTCGGAACAGGATACGTGAGGGGCATCCTCCTGGACCCCCTCGGAACAGGATACGTGAGGGGCATCCTCCTGGACCCCCTCGGAACAGGATACGTGAGGGGCATCCTCCTGGACCCCCTCGGAACAGGATACGTGAGGGGCATCCTCCTGGACCCCCTCGGAACAGGATACGTGAGGGGCATCCTCCTGGACCCCCTCGGAACAGGATACGTGAGGGGCATCCTCCTGGACCCCCTCGGAACAGGATACGTGAGGGGCATCCTCCTGGACCCCCTCGGAACAGGATACGTGAGAGGCGTCCGGACCCTCTGAGGACGTAGAGGCGTCCGAACCCTCTGAGGCTGGAAGCAGGGCAGCAGCGTCCCCTGGAGCCGGAGACAGGTAGCGCCCTCTGGAGCCAGAGACAGGGCAGCGCCCTCTGGAGCCAGAGACAGGGCAGCGCCCTCTGGAGCCAGAGACAGGGCAGCGCCCTCTGGAGCCAGAGACAGGGCAGCGCCCTCTGGAGCCGGAGACGGCGGGGCAGCGCCCCCTGGAGCCGGAGACGGCGGGGCAGCGCCCCCTGGAGCCGGAGACGGCGGGGCAGCGCCCCCTGGAGCCGGAGACGGCGGGGCAGCGCCCCCTGGAGCCGGAGACGGCGGGGCAGCGCCCCCTGGAGCCGGAGACGGCGGGGCCACTGGCCAGCAGGGAGCGTGGGAGGCGTCCTCCTGGACCCTCCCGAGACTGGAACCGTGGGACGAGTCCTCCTGGACCCTCCCGAGACAGGAACCGTGGGACGAGTCCTCCTGGACCCTCCCGAGACAGGAACCGTGGGACGAGTCCTCCTGGACCCTCCCGAGACAGGAACCGTGGGACGAGTCCTCCTGGACCCTCCCGAGACAGGAACCGTGGGACGAGTCCTCCTGGACCCTCCCGAGACAGGAACCGTGGGAGGTGTCCTCCTGGACCCTCCCGAGACAGGAACCGTGGGAGGTGTCCTCCTGGACCCTCCCGAGACAGGAACCGTGGGAGGTGTCCTCCTGGACCCTCCCGAGACAGGAACCGTGGGAGGTGTCCTCCTGGACCCTCCCGAGACATGCTGGAGCTGCAGGCGTTGAATCAGCCGACGAACCGGGCGAGGAGACTGCAGTAGCCGAAGCATCAGGAGCATGAACAAGAGCTGAAGAGTCTGTTAGCCCTCTCTGCCTTCGATCTTTGCCACGGCGGCGACGGCGCAGTCCAGAACCACCTGACTGGGAACCCCTCCTGGACTCAGGACCTTCCACAACACAGGTGAAGTGAGGGGCATCCTCCCGGACCCCCTCGGAACAAGATATGTGAGGTGGTCCCTCCAAGGACCCCTCTGGAGACGTTGGAACTGCAGGTTCTGGAGCTGCAGCAGGTTCTGGAGCTGCAGCAGGTTCTGGAGCTACAGCAGGTTCTGGAGCTACAGCAGGTTCTGGAGCTACAGCAGGTTCTGGAGCTACAGCAGGTTCTGGAGCTACAGCAGGTTCTGAATGGCCTGCTGCAGGATCAGGATCCTCTGTGGCAGGGTCTGGATCGAATGCAGTTGCAGGTGGATGCTGTTTGGTAACTGTTGTAGATGAGGAGTTATGAGACAAGAAACTAGTAGCAGAAAAATCATGAGACACGGAACCAGAAACAGGAACTGGAGCTGAAGAGTCTGGAGTTGCTGGCTCATGAAAACAGGTGGCTTCTGCAGGCTGGGTAACAGGGACCGGTTCAGAATGTAAGACAGAGTTGACTGGTGATTGAATTGGTTCAGTGGTGGTTAATTTCAGAGTTGTCCTTATTTTAAACAGAAGCTGCTGATATTCAGGGATCTGGATGAGACCAGGAAAAGACAACAGATATTTTTCTGCAAGAGAAAACAAAACACTCTGGCAGTCCTGGTTGTCTAAAGCAGAAGAAATTAATTTCTGCAAATTTTGGTTTATGTGGAGGAGGTCACTGTTTTGGAGCTGGGATGCGTGGGTCCCAGTTTC
The DNA here is from genome assembly GCA_038048925.1 of Garcialebias charrua. Taxonomy (NCBI): domain Eukaryota; kingdom Metazoa; phylum Chordata; class Actinopteri; order Cyprinodontiformes; family Rivulidae; genus Garcialebias; species Garcialebias charrua. The sequence goes on along the minus strand of JBBPBX010019764.1, from coordinate 29,626 downwards.
ACCGGAATGAGCAGAGACGGCTGGATGTGTGGTGTCGGGTTTCACCCCCACCTGACTCCTGAGAGGTGGGGCCACGTCACCCGCTCCCACAGCAACAAGGGGGCTGTGTCCAGGAAACGTGGTCTTACCGGACCGGGTCTGATCAGCTGACCAAGACGGAGATGCAGGTGAACGCTTCCGGTTCTTCTTTTTACCGCTTTTACGGCGGCGTGGAGACTGGGGAAAAAGAGGAATACACAAATCGTCCTCGTCCTCTCCGGACGTCCATCCGGAAATGGCGAGAGGAACTGGAACGTGAGACAAACAGGGAAAAGACGTCGAGCGGTTCTCACGGGGCTGAACCCGTCCCTCCTCCTCGAGAACCCGGAGGGGAGAAGCCATATTCTCCACCCCCCGGCTGAAGTCCTCTTGGGCCGGCGTGGGAACGGTCCAGAAACCACCGCAACGAAACACGGCCCCCTCCATCCACTTGGACATGAGAGGTAGGTGTATTTAATTCTAAGGAGAACCCTGCCCGCTGGATTCTAAATATGGTCGCGTCGTACTGTCAGGGTTCACACAGGACAGGACGAATCCAGTTGTGCAGGCAGGGACTCAGACTCAGAAGTACAAAAATAACACTTTAATAATCATAAATCAAAGAGCTGGCATGGCAGCAAAACTTACATTTCAACAGATCATCAGGACGGGACCAAGACAAGACTAGGCTGTACCTAACGACGACGCGACAATAACTGAGACACAGAACAGGGCTTATATACACACAGACAAGACGAGACGATATCAAACACCTGAGGACAATTAACGAAGACACAGAGCAGGAACGGGAAGCTAACCTAAAACATGAAAGTAACTAGGGACAGAACTGGAGGTAAAACTAAGAGTGAATAAACATGAGACTAAACTGGAAACTATTAAACTAACTGACTTAACTAACTGACTAAGAACTGGACTGAACATGAACTAACTGACTAACAGGGGGACGAAGGGAGCCAATCCTGACATGATAGACAACATCCAACATCCGCAGGGTGCTTGTAGGAGCATTCATGTAGAGAATGTCACCGTAATCAATGGAGGGAAGGAAAGTCACAGATACAAGGCGTTTCCTAACATTCAGTGATAGACATGATCTGTTTCTGAAAAAGAAACCCAGTTTAACTTTCAGTTTCTTCACTAGGTTTTCCACGTGGAGTTTAAAAGAGAGATGTGAATCGATCAGGATACCCAGATATTTATAGGAATCAACAAACTCGATAGGTACACCATTTGAAGATAAAATCAGAGGAGGATCTGCTGGAACCGCCTTCCTATTTGAAAAAAACATCCCTTTTGTTTTATCAGCATTTAGGACAAGTTTGAGACGGAACAAATCTGACTGGATGATGTCAAAAGCGGATTGCAGTAACTGGAAAGCCTTAGCTACTGTTTTAGCTCGGCAATAAACAACTGTATCATCAGCATAGAAATGTAAGGATGCATCAGGGATGCAGTGACCTACATTAGCTATGTAGATTGTAAAGAGAGTGGGTCCTAAAACTGAGCCTTAAAATACCAAAAACAGGTTTGTATTGACATTTTCTAAAAGACAATAAAACATACATCTGTCAGTTAGATGTTCCCACCGCTAGTTAGAACGACTCCGTCACGTTTTGCAAAATAAAGAAACCGAGTAGGACTCGCTGCAGAAGAAGCCTGCAGTTTAACAAAACCGAACTACGTCCACACCGACAAATTAGTCTTTCCTCTCATCAGTGATGTCGTCAGCTTTCTCTTCGCTTGTGAAACTTTGTTCAGTCACATTCTGACGGTCATGAGCACTCGTTTGACTCGTTTTGAAGCGAAAACAACGCGCTTTGGAGACTAGCTTAGCTTTTAGCCTGCTATCGCTAACGCCTGCTGTTGGAGTGAGCGCTGCGTAACAACGACGTCACCACGCACGTTTTGTGTCACAGCTTTTTCTGTCCGGGCGGGTTGTTGAAGCAGCCGTTTCAACACGAACAGAAAAAGAAAAACGTCAGTGAAACGTTGTAAAATCCTATCATTTGATTTGTGACCAAAATGTTTTGCACTACTTTTCTTTGACACAATTTTTGCCACTTTAGTGACCTGCTACAGGTTGAGTGTTTCGCTGCGTAACAACGACGTCACCACGCACGTTTTGTGTCACAGCTTTTTCTGTCCGGGCGGGTTGTTGAAGCAGCCGCTTCAACACGAACAGAAAAAGAAAAACGTCAGTGAAACGTTGTAAAATCCTATCATTTGATTTGTGACCAAAATGTTTTGCACTACTTTTCTTTGACACAATTTTTGCCACTTTAGTGACCTGCTACAGGTTGAGTGTTTCATGACCCAGGTTGGGTAAACATTTTAGATTTCCACAAGTGAAAAATAACTTGTGGCTATTTAGGATTTATTCAACATTAACAAAACCTTAATAAAGAATGAATAGTCTTCACTTTAGAAGGGTTCACAAATACACTTAAGTAACTACTAGCAACTGCCTTAATTAATGATGCATTGCAGGATTAATAGATAGTGAATTCAAACATTATTTAACAATTAGTACGCATTTAATACATGTGGTGAAAGCACATTAATTTGAGCATTCACAAATATAGATAGCATAGTTAATTCATGAGTTATTAAGCATGAATAAACATTGAGTACGTAGGTTTTGGAACTCATTATTCTTTATGTATAAAGCGTTAATAAGTGTGTTAATTAATAGTGTATTAAGTGTGAATCATCCTTAATTAATGATGTTTTCAATGTTAATTAAATGTTTATTAATGCTTAAATAAAGCTAAATAATGTGTAGTTATTATAAAGTGTTACCCAAGTTTGTATTGGTCCTCGTCGCGTACAGGGATGGTCCAAAAACCAGAGGCGACGTCGAGGGTCGAAAAGTACCTACCATTGGTGACCTTGGGCAGTTCCTGTTGGAGCTGGGTCATAGGCCACCTGGATAAGTGAACTTGTTTGTTCAGCTTTCTGTAGTCAATAGTGAGTCTCCATTTACCATTTGGTTTTAACACTGGCCATAAAGGCGCAGAGTAAGTGCTGTTACAGTATCTGATGATACCTTTTACCAACAGGTCATCAATGATTTCTCTGATAGGTTCATGAGCTGCCAGAGGAATCTTGTATTGCCTGACGAACGCAGGTGGAGCGTCAGGTGGGGTTGGGATGCTCACTTTGTGGAGCGTGGTCAACCCACAATCCGTTGAGTCAGTCGAGAATGATTTCTCGTATTTTAAGAGAACTTTGCGAAGCTTGTCCCTTTCTTCAGCAGTTTTCAGGGCGTCGGCTTGAGCGACCACCTGTTCAATCTGTGAAGTAACCGAGGTGGTGTCTTGTTCAATGGGGAGCTCCATTGAGACCCTTTCAGTGTTGTAAAATCTGTCAGTAGGTAGCGCACTATAAGTTTGAAGGCCAAGGCTTTCTTCTCGGTTGAAGCCGAACCGATTGACTAGGTCATGGCCGGACTCACTTGGGGAGAAGAGGGTTATGGCCTGTGTTGGTTTTGTGAACAAGACTCGCCCCGCGTGTTGACTTGGGAACAAGTTTTCCGGGAGGCCTCCCAGAAATGGAACGCTAAGTTCAAAATCATGGAAATCAGTAGAGATCAACCATCCTAGCTGCGTTTTTCTTGGGAGCAGTACCTCTTCTGTGCTTGTGTTGCACATAGCAACAGACATGGTTCTGCCGTGGAGGTCCACTTGGCATGTGGCCTCTATGGACAGTCCTAAGTTGAGAAGCGGTTGAAAATAAGCCTGCTGTCGGCTAATAACCTGATCTTTCACGATGTGAATTGTCACCATTTGGTTTTTAGCCTGAGGTGGTACTGCGGCGTCATGACTGCTAGCAACCTAGCAGACCTCTGGGATGGTCTGTCCAGCCTTAAGATTTTCTGTAGTCAACACAGGAGAATCTTTCCTGGCTGTGTCCAGTGCCCATAGTACCTCGTTGTTGACGTCCACAGAGACACCCAATCTTACCAAAACGTCAGAGCCTAAATAGGTTGCATGTGGTAAGTTTGTGACCACCAGGAACGGGTGGACCAGTTCCCTCTTGTGCCAGATCAGTGTGAGGTACATAACCATTCTTGCGGTCATTACCTTCTCACTGTCGGGATCTAAAGTAAAGCGAAAAGACTTACTGAGCCGTATAAGACCCTCATGCTTATGAAACAAGGTTTCATAGAAAGCTCGGCTGATCGCTGACCCCTCTGACCATGGGGACAACACAGCATCATTGGTGTGGGATCCTTGGATCTCCACACCTTTCACTACCTGTGGTAGGTAATGTCCAGTGAGTGCTGAATGTTTCAGCTCGCAGAGGAGGCTCACTTGTTGGGTCTCTATTGCCTCACTTGTATTTGAAGGTTCACTTACTGGGCTTGTGCTCTCGTTTGAGGGTTCCCTTATACCTTCCGC
>JBBPBX010019764.1:0-14288 GCA_038048925.1 Garcialebias charrua | reverse complement strand
ATTTGTTTCACCAAAAGTGATAACAAGCCATATATAGGTCGCACCTGAGTATAGGTCGCAGGCCTTGGAAAAAACATTAAAAAGGTGTGACCTATACACCGGAAAATACGGTATATAAAATTTAAATAAAAAAAGTCATAGCATTTGCTGAATAAACAAAGTACAGTATTTAAAACTGAATTAGGTACACAGTGTCACAACCGTTGGCACCACTATTTATTCATCAAGATTGATTCTGGCCTGTCGACACAGCTGAAAACTCTGACTATTCTGCGTTGCATTTGCAAAAGACCAAACTGGCCAAAAGTCTGTCTGTCATTTGTGCACGATGAGGACGTAAAATGATGCCACCATGGCTGAAGACACGTTCCACTGGAGCACTGCAAGCAGGCACTGCCAAAACTCTGGTAGCCACATTAAAGAGTGAAGGAAGCGTGTGCATGTTCTGTGCTGAGTCATACTGTACTGCCCAGCACGAGTGTCCAGAAACTGGGATATGGAAGGCTGTTGAGGTTCATTTGTGATCCTCTTGTTCATCTGGTATTCTTCAAATCTGTCAGAAGTAAACAAATGTCAGAAAATAAATTACAGCCATTCATGTAGGGCTCACCATCTAACAAACATAAAATTCTCAACCCATTAAATCTCACAAACCCTGTTTTTATTTTTTTTAAAGAGCTATAAGAATTATTAGTAGGAAGTGCTATGGTCACCCAACAAATATTGCATCAATTGAAATTATTAAAATGTTATGATTTGGTTGAACATAGTATTTTACAAGTCATGTATAAAACAAAAACAAAAAAAATACCCCCAAATATTCAATTAAAATTTGTTAAAAAAGTTATTAAACCCTGAAGGGAAACAGGAAACAGGATTGTGTTGACTTGATATCACCATAAACATTTCTGAAACTATTTATATGTTTTAAAAGATGATTAAATCAAAGTTGTTGCGAAGGTGTGGTGCAGGTGAAGTGAAGGTTGATGTTTGTTTGTAGTTATTTTGTATTTTTTAAACAAGGGGCAGATATTATAACACTATTTATATGTTTTAAAAGATGATTAAATCAAAGTTGTTGGGAAGGTGTGGTGCAGGTGAAGTGAAGGTTGTTGTTTGTTTGTAGTTATTTTGTATTTTTTTAAACAAGGGGGCAGATAAGACTATTTTCGTCTTTCTGCGCCTTTTCATTCAGTGTTTTTTGTTGTTGTTTGTTTTATCTTGAATTAAAAAAACATGCAGCGCTGGGGCTGTTTGTTTCAGTACGTCGTAGATTCAGGAACACGTTGGCTCAAACTTTATTGTTCTTCATCTTCTGACTCTCATCATATTCTATCGAGTGGAAACTCTTCAGATTAAACAAGTTAGATGTTCCCACCGCTAGTTAGAACGACTTTGTCACGTTTTGCAAAATAAAGAAACCGAGTAGGACCTCGCTGCAGATGAGGCCTGCAGTTGAACAAAACCGAACTACGTCCACACCGACGAATTAGTCTTTCTCTTCGCTTGTGAAACTTTGTTCAGTCACATTCTGACGGTCATGAGCACTCGTTTTGAAGAGAAAACAACGCGCTTTGGAGACTAGCTTAGCTTTTAGCTGCTGCTGCTCACATATCAGTATTGATAAAAACATGTTTTTGGGTTCTGTGCAACATGCGACCGTCACGCCGCCATTTGAAAAGTTATAACAGACAAAACAGTTCACTATCCACCGGTTTCCTGAGCTAACACGTAGCCCGGAGTACACATGCTAACACGAAGTTAGCTAAAGTCATCTCACAACAAAATAAAAGTGCTACTTACCGCTCTTTGTGAAGCTTCAAATGCCGGACAAAGTTGGACGTCGTGGAATCTCCATCCGATATTTTCTTATTGCATGTTTTACACTTAGCTGTTCGTTTTTTATTTGAATGCTCATAACTTGTGTACCCAAAAGAAACTACTTGTGGAAGCATACTGGTCCCTCAGCTGTAGCTTGCGTTGTTTTTTTCAAAGCTACGCACACACACATAAATACGGAGTGTGGGGTGCCCGGTCTGCGCCTGACTGTTAATGCGCCTGACTGTTAATACGGAATGAGTGAAAATAATTAATGCGGCCACTTTATAACGTGTTTTAAAATTTTGACTTGACTAAAATATCAAGTCTTTTCAAGTAAAAAGCTTCAAGTCAAGTCAAGTCCCAAGTCAATGGCGTCCAAGTCTAAGTCAAGTCAGAGTCTTTCAGCATTTTTTCAAGTCAAGTCTCAAGTCGTGATTTTAATGACTCGAGTCTGACTCGAGTCCAAGTCATGTGACTCGAGTCCCCACCTCTGTTCGCCATGAGTATTTATATGGGGCGTTGTCAACGCCCCATATAAATACTCATGGCGAACAAGAAATAAAACAACAAAATTATCAATCGAAGTTCAGATTTGAGCTATTTGTCTTTAGTTTTGGAAGCAGGAAGTTACGCCAAAAATACACTACATGCGGCTCGGCTCCGCCCCGCTCCGCAGGTCGCAGCTGAGCGAGTCCAATTTCCACTACCTCCGCTCAGCTCAGGTCCGCCTGGATGCGCCGCTCCGAGACGCATGCGCGGGAATTGCGAGATCGCACGATAAATCAAGTGATAAATAAGTAAGTCAGAACAAAACAATTCATTCGGTGGAAGAAGGAGAACAACAGTAGAGACTGCTGCCTTGATCTTCTCTCGTAAATGAGCGACAGGACATGGTTTGAGCAACAGGAAGTGATGTATTACATTTCAGAATAAAATACTTTATTTATTTATTTATTGTATTGCGTTTGTAGGCGTAGTCATAAATGATAGTTTGACAGCATTTTTGTACAAATAAATCCGTATAGAGCTAGGATTAAGTCCGCCCGTGGTGATTTTATTTTGTAAATACGGAAGTTGTGCTCGTTCCTTTTCCTGTTGGTGCGACGTAATCTTCAAAAGTTGACTCCGGCACAGCTCCGGCGTCCGGCAGAAATAGAAAAATTTCTAATTTTGACGGACTGCCGTCCGCTCTCCGCAGCTCGCCGCCGCCGTGCGGAGCCAGTGTAAATTCTGTCATTGATTATAATGGGTGCGTATTTGCTGCGGAGGTCGGACCGGAGCGGGGCGGAGCCGGAACGCATGTAGTGTATTTTTGGCGTTAGATGAGCAGAAACAGCAGGTTCTAATTTAGGTCTGCACCCGTATTTATTTGACTCTTACCTGTTCAGGAAGCAGGGAGCTCAGTTCGAGGGGGAGCAGCTTTATTTATTCCATTTTTGACGAAGGTCTTACATCTTTTGGGAAAGTGAAAAGGCTCACTTGTTCACTGATGATATTAGAACACCCAAATGCAACATAACCGGCATTTTTCAAGTTATACAAAAAAAAAGGCGATCTGGATGAAAATGAATATGCGTTAATGGCAGACGCAGACTGACGGTCCTGCTCCCTACGTCACAAAATGTTGCATTCGCTTGTAGTCTGATTTTTCAGACATGAAGGAAACATGAGGGTAACCACCATATTGTGTCTTTAAACACATACGGTGCCACCCAGATGTAAAGGATATATAGGAGGTCAATATTACTACTGACCTCTTTACCTTAATTAATTTACTTATTCAGATTGAATAGTAATTTCACGGATTCTTTTCTTTTTCCGTTTACCCAATATTTCTGTGATCTTTATGATGGATAAGTAAAACAGAAGCCATAGAGTGACAATGGACACGTTAACTTAGTTTGGTATGCCAAAGACACTACCATTTATTTAGAATAAATCAACTAAATTAACACCATTACACTTGATTGACATGATTTCACTTTCTTTCAATTTAATACGTCAGCACATTTAAATTGTAACAACAGACATAAATACAGGATGTCATTATACTTAGTCTGTGGCTCAGTCTTAGCTTAAAAATAGTTACCAGCTTAGAAATGGAGATGGAGAAATTTAAGAAGGAGAGGTTAAAGGAGGAAGTTATTTATCTTGAGTGTAACCAGAAATGACACTTTCCATCCGACTTCTGCTAAACCCCAGGTACGTTTGTAAACAGCTCTTTACCTTTTGACGACAGCCTGGTAAGAGAAGACCTTGTAGCTTTTCAGATGTACGGGGTCCTTGCGGGGACCAGTACATCTGAGCAGGTTATTCGTTTACCTTCCCAACGTCTCCTGGTTTCGCGTTGGTCATCAGAAAATGCGTCAGCTCCTGGCCTCTGGCTCAAGATAACTTATTCCAGGAAGGAATAAACAAAGTTTTGAGCTTACGCTCGTTCGAAGTGGACTCATAACAACATGTTATTAGTCCTTAACTGGATGACGTGTCCTTAGCGTGTGACTGAGTTCATCCAGCTCTTTGGGACGACCTCACATCTTGAAGTTTTCCCAGCAGACTTCCTCGTTCCAGCAAAAACTTAGAACTTAGTAGAAGATCTGAGAGGAGCGAGACTTGTCTCTTCCCCATTGGTTCAAAAACCAGTCGAGCAGTTCACTTGTTATCACGATTCAAGGTGAAATCCAGAGCAGAGGGAAATTGTTTAGGAAAAGTATCTGAGTGAAGAGACTTTCAGACGCTAGATGAGAGTTTTAGCTGAAACTCAACAAAAACAATTTCTGTGTAAGTCAGTTTGACCTTTTATCTGAACTTTGACACCCTTTCATTTGATCAAGTAACACAGTCATGCTTCACATTTAAAGAATAACATAGCATATAACATATATCATGAAAATGACAAAAGTTATTCTTTTGATTACATTAGAATAAAATCAAAGATAGAAATAGTCTCTTTTGGTGACTATGTTCTCAGATTACAACTAATGGAATAATTTGTAGTAAATGTCTTGCTTTACTGAGAGGTCAGTAAAGGTCATCACTGGACAGTTCAAAAACCTTAGTTTGACCCTGGGTAGGTCCACTACAGACATAAAAGTGGTTTTTAATTTTAATCTCACTTTGAAAGGAATTTTCATTAATTTATAATTTTGTTTGCAAAAACGAACATAGTTGAATGATAAAAAATATACATCTTCTATCATTTCATGCAAATTTGTAAGATGATGTCAGTGGACCTTTAAACCAGGTTCTGGTAGCTTTGTCAGTGTGTGCAGGTACCAAGTCCTGTTGGAAAATGAAATCTTCATCTCCATAAAGTTGGTCAGCAGCAGGAAGCAGGAAGTTCTCTAAAACTTCCTGGTAGATGGCTGTGTTGACCTTGGACCTCAGAAAACACAGTGGACCAACATCAGCAGATGACATGCCCCCCCAAACCATCACTGACTGTGGAAACTTGACACTGGACCTAAAGCAACATGGATTCTGTTCCTCTCCTCTCTTCCTCCAGACTCTGGGACCTTGATTTCCAAAGGAAATGCAAAATGTACTTTCATCAGAGAACATAACTTTGGACCACTCAGCAGCAGTCCCAGGTGAGACGCTTCTTGGGGCGACCGTGGCACAGTGGTAATGGCAGTCAACCCCCGATCGGAAGGTTGGAGGTTCGAATCCCACGTCCGCCCACCATGTGTCGTTGTGTCCCTGGGCAAGACACTTAACGCCGAGTTGCTCCCGGTAGGTCTGGATGGCGCCTTGCAAGGCAGGCTACCACTACCGGTGTAAGAATGTCTGAATGAATGGGTGGATGGCTGGTATTGTAAAGCGCTTTGGGGCTCCTCACAGGGGGCTGGAAAGCGCTATATAAATAAGCTCCATTTACCATCCATTTACCATTACCATTCTGACGCTGTCTCTTGTTCAAGAGTGGCTTGACACAAGGAATGCCACAGCTGCAACCCATGTCTTGTATATGTTTGAGCGTGGTGGTTCTTGAAGCACTGGCTCCAGCTGCAGTCCACTCTTTGTGAGTCTCCCCCACATTTTGGAATGGGTTTTGTTTCACCATCCTCTCCAGGGTGCAGTTATCCCTATTGCTTGTACACTTTTTTCTACCACATCGTTTCCTTCCCTTGTCCTCTCTATTAATGTGCTTGGACACAGAGCTCTGTGAACAGCCAGCCTCATTAGCAATGACGTTTTGTGCCTTGTCCTCCTTGTGCAAGGTGTCAATGGTCGTCTTTTGGACAACTGTCAAGTCAGCAGTCTTCTCCATTGTGTAGTCTACAGAACTAGACTGAGACCATTTAAAGACCTTTGCAGGTGTTTTGAGTTAATTAGCTGATTAGAGTGTGGCACCAGGTGTCTTTAATATTGAATCTTTTTCACAATATTCTAATTTTCTGAGATATGAATTTGTGGTTCTATTTCATCCCTCCTGACCGCCAGAGGGCGGTGCTGAAATCATTGTATGTTCCCTTCACGCATGCGCTGTTCGAGTAAAACGACGTCACAGGTGTGACCGGATAAGCAATCAGAGGCTATATAGCCTATCGTTATCCGTAATTCACTCCTTTCTTCTCGCGCGCGGTTCAATCCAAGGCTTCAGACCGTTGGATCTTTTCTCTACCGTCGCTGGAGGCCCGATAACTTGTTAGCTGGAGCAGCGTGCTCCCCTTCGTGGGCCGCAACGGTTTAACCTTTGTGAAGGTATTTCATTGGGGGTGACCGTAGCCTTGACTACTGTGTTCAACTCTGGTGAGTAGTCTCTACTTATTTTGCTTGAGTTCGTGCGGCGGTTTCACCCTGCGAGGAGACTACTCTGTGGATTTATGCGTAAGTAGTCTTACTGTACCTTGAAGCTTCCACATGTGTGGTTTCAACGGTAGCTTTTCTGCCATTGGTTGCGGCTCCGTCTGCTTCCTGAGATGATTTCAAGTGAGATTCAACATCTACTGTAAGTAGTCTGATTTGTTTGGTTTATGTAGCCAGCTGTGTTCTGGCCTCTTTTAGTTTGGCCTTGTTTTTTTCCTTGGTGAAGGTTGGCTTTGTGCGCCCTCTCCCAAACATCTTCTTCACCCATCTTGAACGGTTGGGTTAAGCTGCTGATGCAAGCCTCTCAGTTTGACCTTGTTTTTTTCCTTGGTGAGGGTTAACGTTGTGTACCCTCTCCCAAGCAGTTTTGATTGTGCTAGCCTCTCTCGGTTTGGCCTTGTTTTATGTCTCTGAGGCTTGTGCCTCTCATGCCTATTTTTACCAGCATCGCTTCCCTGCTTCCAGTCTTCTCACTGGCATTATACACTTCGGCTGAGCTAGACTTTCTAGCTCTGACCTTGAATTCATCGGTGAAGGTGTGGGTTCGCGTGCCCCCTCTCCCAATCATTCTCGCCTACGTAACAATTGGCTGAGCTAGGCTTACTAGCTCTGACCTTGATTTAATTGGTGAAGGTGTGTGTTTGCGCGCCCCCTCTCCCAAGTCACTCCCGCTGGCATCATAATCAGCTGAGCTGGGCTTAGTAGCTCTGACCTTGATTTTACTGGTGAAGGTGTGCATCTCGCGCCCCTCTCCCAGACCATTCCCACCGGCATCATAATACTACGTTGTGCCTCAGAGCAGCTGGACTAGATTTTGTTCCTGGACTTAGCTGCGATCCCAAACCCTTGCTGATTTGTAATTCTTTTTAAGTAGGAGCATGGACGGCTCCCACTGCTGCACGGGTTGCGGGGCCATGCTCCAGGAAGATGATGGTTACGACCTGTGTCCTGCCTGCCTTGGGCATGACAACCTATTAGAGGCCCTGTCGGAAACCCCCTGTATGAATTGCAGCTTCATGCCTCGTGCCATGAGGGTGACTCGACTGGCCCAGTTTTGCACCGAGCTTGCCAATTAACTCACACCTTTTGGACAGGAGGCCCCACTTAGGCGCTTGAAGCGTAGGGCTGAGGCCACAACTTCTGCAGCCCTGCCTAGGAAGAGGTGAGCCAAATCTAGCCAGGGTCTCTCCACGAGAGTGGAGCGACTGTCTGCTGAATTGGCAAAGATGAAGTCCCTTTTTCGGGCACGCCAACCGGGTGCCACACCAGGGGCAGTGATCAGACTCTCCTCCCCACCCATGTCTGAGCTGGCCGTGGAGGAGGACGTGTTGTCCTTGGCTGCCTCTGCCTCTCACTTTCTAGGTGAGGACAACGACCAGTCATCTAATCAGGGAACTGGTTCACTTTCTTCGTCCCGGACTGCAGATAGTGGATCAGGTGACGACTCGATGTAGGACGTCATGCGGATGGCCCTGAGACAGCTGCAGCTGTACATCCCGTAACCAGAGGAATCCACCCCTGGAAGTGCCTTCTTCAGGCGTGGATAGATGATCTCAGTGTCGTGTCACGGATTAGTTCCTTTGCAGAGCTTGTCAAGCCGTAGTGCGTGCTGGCCGCCTCGGCAATTCCATGGCACACCTTCTGCTTGCCCTTTCCGCGTCCCTTCTGGGCACCAATGGTACGGCAACAGCTGTGAGCTTTAGCGATGCGGCACTTCAGGCCTTTGCACTTATGACACGAGACCATGGACACCTGATGTCCTTCTTGGTCCAGGCTCACCAGCAGGTCTGGTTGGCGCAATTAGCTCGGTCCAGGCCATCTCACAGGACCCTCCGTGATGTCCCGGTGGTGCCAGGGGAGTTATTTGGTTCGGCTGCCTTGGCAGCGTTGGAACGGACCATCTAGGCACGTCAGATGAGGCACCAACTTTCGAGTCTTAGCAGGGCGATGCCCCCTCCTCCTCCTCGGCATCTAAGGTACCCGCCAGCTGACCTGAGTAGTCAGCTGCAGCCTTGGGGTCGTGACCCCCCAAGGGGTCTTTACCCTTGTGAGTGTCAGCCTAGACCCAGCCGGGGCTTTCGTGAGTAAGTAAGTAAGTAAACTTTATTTATATAGCACCTTTCACAGATATAAAATCACGAAGTGCTTTACAAAAAGAAATACACATGATAAAATCATACTAAAATCATAAACTCTTAAAACATGCTGTACAAAAAGGTTACACGTGAGTCAGCCCGTCAACCAGCTATGCTGGGCAGGAGCTCTGGCCGCCACCCCCCACGGCCCCTAGGGACCATGGAAGGAGACGATGATGCCACCAGGCCAACTGTCTGATACTTTTTCCATCAGCAGCTCGGTTACTGGGCTGCTCACGCCGTGGACCCATGGGTGGTTGCCACCCTGACCCATGGTTACCGGCTACAGTTCCGACAACAGCCTCTCATGTCACGCCAGGTCAAGATGACTGTAATTTCCAACCCGGTGAAGGCTCGAGAACTGGACCAGGAGCTTTCTACCCTCCTGGCCAAAGGTGTGATCAAAGCAGTGGACTCTCTGCATCAGTCCAGAGGCTACTACTCAAACTACTTCCTCATACAGAAAAGGTTGGACAGGTTCCGTCCCATTTTAGATCTGAGGGGACGCAATCAGTACCTAAAGGTGCTGCCCTTCCACATGCTCACGACAGCGGAGGTCCTTTAGGCTGTCAGGAGGGGAGAGTGGTTCACTTCAATATATTTTAAGGATGCTTATTTTCATGTGCCCATTGCAGCAGAATAAGGATGCTTATTTTCATGTGCCCATTACAGCAGAACATTGCCGCTTTCTCAGGTTTGCCTATCGGGGTCGCCACTGGCAGTTCCGTATGCTCCTATTTGGAGTCTCCCTTTCCCCAAGGGTGTTCACTCGGTGTCTGAAGGCAGCTCTTTCTCACTTGCAGGCATGTGGGGTAAAGATCCTGCCATACCTCAACGATTGGCTTCTTTGCGCCCCATCTCAGGCATGCACCTTTCGCGACACGGATCGTTTGCTCGCTCACGTGTCCCGGTTGGGCCTCAACGTCAATCTGGAGAAGAGCTGCATGATTCCTTCACAAACGATCACTTTTCTGGGAATGGTCCTGGATTCATTCTCCATGACAGTGCGCCCTTCTGTCCAAAGGGGGGACGGCATACTCCAATTGACCGGTCGGTTCAGGCTGGGCAGGCAGTTCCCCTAAGTTGAATCCTTACGGCTACTAGGCAAACTGACCTCTGTCATTCGGGTGGTACCCTTGGGCCTGCTGTCTCTTTGCCCCTTGCAAAGGTGGCTCAACAGTTTTTGCCTGTATGCCAGATGGCACAGACATCACAGGCTCACAGTAACGTGGCCATGTCTCCATGCCCTGACTCCATGGAGGAACAAAGATTATTTGTTCAAGGGTGTCCCCATGGGAGTGGTAGTGTGTCGCAGGGATGTGATCACGACAGATGCCAGCTCTACAGGATGGGGTGCTATGTGACAAAACAGAGCGGCTGTAAGAGACCGCTCCCAGCATATGAATGTACTGGAGCTGCGTGCAATGGATTTGGCACTAAGGCACTTCCTGCCCCACCTGGAGGGGAGGCATGTCCTCCTTCGGTCGGACAACTGATGTCTACCACATCAACCACCAAGGGGGCACCAGGTCAGAACAACTTCTCAAAGTGTCCAGGATGCTCCTGGAATGGGCCTCCACTCGTCTGTTTACCCTGCGGGCAACAGACTTACCAGGACGACACAATCAGGTACAGATTTTCTCTCCCGCTAGGGGTCTGCCCCGGGGGAGTGGTCCCTCCACAGCGATGTAAGGCAGATGATTTGGGACCGTTTTGGTCAGGCGGAGGTTGACCTGTTTGCAACAGAGGAGTCAACCCAGTGTCCCTTGTGGTACTCCCTTATGGGACATCTGTTGCGCTAGGCCAGGATGGCTCATCCTTGGCCGAAGGTCCTTTTATATGCCTTCCCACCCCTTTCTCTGATTTGGCCAACCCTTCACAGAGTCTTAGAGGGGGGCCACAGGATGTTACTAGTGGCCCCGCATTGGCCAGCTCGGCCATGGTTTCCACTGCTGTGGAGCCTATGTCAGGAGGTCCGATGGCGTCTTCCGACCAGGAGAGACTTGTTGTTTCAGCTGGGGGGGTTGCTATGGCACCCCAACCCTCAACGTCTTCAGCTGTGGGTGTGGCCACAGCAGGGCCAGGGCAACAGCTGACCAGAGCTTCGAGCCCCGTCGGATGCACCATCTTGGGCGCCAGGGTACCCTCTACTCTCGTCAGCGTACGAAAACAGGTGGCGTCTGTTTTCCCAGTGGCGTTCTGATCACAACGAGAACCCAGTCTCATGTAAAATACCCACCATTCTGAAGTTTCTCCAGTCTCTCCTCAATAAGGGCCGCTCTCCCTTGACGCTTAAGGTCTATATGGCGGCAATATCATCTAACCATGCCGGCATTGATTGCTGTACGGTGGGAAGCCATAATTTAGTGTCTCTCTTTCTACGTGGTGCCCGCAGGTTACACCCACTGACAGCTACACAGGTACCAAGTTAAGACTTGCCCTTGGTTCTCGATGCTCTGTGCCGCCCTCCGTTTGAGCCACTGACGCAGGCAGACCTCAGATGGCTTTCATGCAAGATGACTTTTCTGCTGGCTATTGCCTCAGCAAAGAGGATCGGCAAATTGCATGCTCTCTCAGTCAGCTCCTCGTGTCTCAGGTGGGGCCCTGAGGGCTCTGATGTTTCCTTGTGGCCAAACACTGCATTTGTGCCAAAGGTGTTATCTCGCTCTTACTGTAACTAACCGTTGAGGCTAGCACGTTTTCAGCCTGCTCCTGGCGAGGGTTCTGGACTACTGTGCCTGGTGAGAGCGTTGGAGACGTACGTGGCAGCTACTGCCGCTATACGACAGTCGGACCAGATGTTCATGTGTTACAGAGGCCTTAGGTTAGTCTGTCCTCTTTCTAAACAGCACCTCTCCCACTGGATTATGGATGTCATCTGCCACTCCTATGCGGCAGGGCATGGTCCCCTGCCGGTCGGCGTAAAGGCTCATTCTACCAGGAGTATGTCCGCTTCCTGGGCTGCCCCGAGGGGGCTCCATGGATATCCATATGTGCTGCTGCATCATGGGCTTCCCCAAGCACGTTCACCAGATTTTACCAGGCTAACGTGGCCACCCCTCATCCCCTGGGACAGGTTCTTCTGCAAGGGCCCTCTGGGCCCCTTCAGTGAGGTACATGCTCAGGATTCTTCATGACATCATTGGTATTAGTCATTCAGTGCTTTCAGCAACGCCCTCTGGAGGTCAGGAGGGATGAAATAGAACAAAAGTTACGAATGTAACAACGATTCTATGAATCCCGGATGACCGCCAAAGCTTCTCTGTCACTCAGAATCCTTGCTTTACGCGAGAAGATTCTGACCGCCAGAGCTTCTCTGTCACTCAGTATCCTTGCTTTACGCGAGAAGATTCTGTAGGAGTGAATTACGGATAATGATATGCTATATAGCCTCTGATTGCTTATCCGGTCGCACCTGTGACGTCGTTGATATAATTACTCGAACAGCGCATGCGCGAAGGGAACATTCAGTGCTTTCAGCACCGCCCTTTGGCGGTCATCCGGGATTCATAGAACCGTAGTTACATTCGTAACTGTCGTTTTCATTAGTTGTCAGTTATAATCATCAACATTAAAAGAAATAAACATTTGAAATGTATCAGTCTGTGTGTAATGAATGAATATAATATACAAGTTTCACTTTTTGAATGGAATTACTGAAATAATAATAATAATAATAATAATAAATTCAATTTATAACGCACTTTTCAATAAATGTTTTCATGATATTCTAATTTTATGACCAGCACGTGTATATATATTTTTTCCAAACACAGCACTTCACTTTCAGACTGCAGGTTTATTTCTGTAGTGATACACCTCTTGTCTCTGAAAACTGTCAGTGAGACACCTCTTTCTTGGAAACCCTTCAAGAAGAGGACATGAACACAGGCTACAAGCTAACGCTAGCCATGTGCTGCTGATAAAAGCTAATGCGGCAAAACACCACGGAGTTGGGGATTGTTGCTACAGGCTGACGATCTGTAGTCTGTGGTCTGATCTGTAGTCTGTGAGCTGGTGAGGCCAGAGAGGCATTGGAGTGCTGCTGTGGGACAATAAATTACATCCAGGCCCCAGATGGACGAGAGCTGAGCTGAACTGGCTGCTGGTGGACAGGACCTGCGCCAAGCTGTTTGCTACGGACGTGAGCAGAGCAGCAAGTCCTGTTGGACGTCCTGTTGGACGGGAGCAGAGCAACGAGCGAGTTGTTGTTGGACAGGAGCAGAGCAACGAGCGAGTTGCTGTTGGACGGGAGCAGAGCAACGAGCGAGTTGCTGTTGGACGGGAGCAGAGCAACGAGCGAGTTGTTGTTGGACGGGAGCAGAGCAACGAGCGAGTTGTTGGACAGGAGCAGAGCAACGAGCGAGTTGCTGTTGGACGGGAGCAGAGCAACGAGCGAGTTGTTGTTGGACAGGAGCAGAGCAACGAGCGAGTTGCTGTTGGACGGGAGCAGAGCAACGAGCGAGTAGCTGTTGGACGGGAGCAGAACAGCGAGCGAGTATCTGTTGGACGTGAGCAGAGCAACAAGCGAGTTGCTGTTGGACGGGAGCAGAGCAGCGAGCGAGTTGCTGTGGACGGGAGCAGAGCAACGTGCGAATTGCTGTGACGGGAGCAGAGCAGCGATCGAGCTGCTTTGGACGGACGGGAACAGAGCAGTGAGCGAGTTGCTGTGGGCGTGAGCAGAACAACAAGCTGGTTACTGTTGGACATGAGCAGAGCAGCGAGCGAGTTGCTGTGGACGGGAGCGGAACAGCGAGCGAGTTGCTGTGGACGGGAGCAGATCGGCGAGCGAGTTACTGTGGAACAGTGAATTTCTGTATCCAGGCCAGAAGAAGCAGGCGAGATGAGTCCTGGGAGAAAAAAGAAACCGGAGCCGCTGAGACAGGAGTCGGGGAGTCATAACTCGGTGGATAAAAATTTGGTGTTAATGGAGGAATTGAAAAAATCAATAGACTTTCTCACTGAGGAACTTGCAAGTTTGAGAGCTGAGCAAAAAAACATTACTCAACTAGTAGAGAAGATGAATCAAATGAAAGCTCAGGAGATCATCAGAGAGGAACGATTAGCTAAATTGGAACAAAAGTGTGATGACATGGAACAATACATAAGAGGCGAGAATCTGGTAATTTCTGGACTTGAGCTTAAACGCTGGTCATCGGCAGATGTAACTAAAGGCGTTAACAGGAGGACTACCAGAACAACTGCAGTCTCTGGAGAATCAGGTAGTCACTTTCTTAAATAGCAAAGAAATTAACATTAAACATGATGACATTTCCGCCTGTTACACACTGCCCAATAGAGCTAACAAACTTAAACCATCAGTAGTCGTCAGATTCATTGGAAGGAATCAAAGAAACAGGGTAATGATGCAGTCAAAGAAACTCGCAAAAACTGATGTATACATGAATGAACACCTAACTAAAAAAAACGCAAACATTGCACATGCAGCAAGGTTGTTGAAAAAGGAAGAAAAAAAAAAAAAAACTTGGACAAGAAACGGAAACATATGGATCAAAGTACATG
>JBBPBX010019763.1:30254-44119 GCA_038048925.1 Garcialebias charrua | reverse complement strand
GTGCCTCTGCGTACGTACGGCACAGTGTGGCGTACTGCCTGTACGCTGAGCTCTGCCGGGGCCTTGAGAAGGTCCAGGGTTCAGTCCCCAGTTGGACCTGAGGTCTTTCTGGGTGGAGTTTGCATGTTCTCTCCGTGCTGCGTGGGTTTTCTCCGGGTACTCCAGTTTCCTCCCAAATGCATGTTAGTTCAGGCCCAGACCTCCCTGTAAGAGATCTGTGAGCTCAGTGGGATTTGTCTGGTTAAAAAGATCAATACATTTAGAGCTGCTCTTTAAAAATAATTTGGATTTTCTGTAAGAAGTCACTTTTTCATTTCAGCCTGAGCTTCAGATCATGGTGCGTTCACTGCCCCTAATGGAAGAGTCTGCAGATTGTGGTGCGTTCACTGCCCCTCATGGAAGAGTCTGCAGATTGTGGTGCGTTCACGGGAGAGTCTACAGATTGTGGTGCGTTCACGGGAGAGTCTGCAGATTGTGGTGTGTTCATTGTCCCTCAGGGGAGAATCTGCAAATTGTGGTGCATTCACTGCCCCTCAGAAAAGAGTGAAACAATTTATACTTGTTTTATGACAAACTGGTTTTAAACCCATGACACGATGAGGCGTTCAAAGAAAACTGTTCATTTGTTGCCTGAATGTTTCTGAATATTCTCATTGTTCATCAGTTTTTGGGCGATGTCAACGCACCCCGCATCAAAACGTTCGTCTCGTTCAGGACGTTTCTGCTGTGGCCTTTGTATTTGTGCTGTTTTTATGTTTTGAAAGATTTAGCTTTGTCGGCCATGTTTTTCTCATTGAAATGGAGCTCTTCACATCAGACTCTTCATCTGTTTTCAGATTATAATCTATTCATCGTCTCTATTTCATCTTATTCTGCTCTGTTCAGCTTTTTCTACACATTTCAGCTGTTTGTCAGCAGCCGACATCACTCATGCAGTCTTTTCTCAGGACATGCAGTTTCTCTGGTTTGGGATGAAACCTGTCTCTGGGACAGGACTGGGAGAGGACTGGGACAGGACTGGGACAGGACTGGGAGAGGACTGGGAGAGGACTGGGACAGGACTGGGACAGGACTGGGACAGGACTGGGACAGGACTGGGAGAGGACTGGGAGAGGACTGGGAGAGGACTGGGACAGGACTGGGAGAGGACTGGGAGGACTGGGAGAGGACTGGGAGAGGACTGGGAGAGGACTGGGACAGGACTGGGAGAGGACTGGGAGAGGACTGGGAGAGGACTGGGAGAGGACTGGGACAGGACTGGGACAGGACTGGGAGAGGACTGGGACAGGACTGGGAGAGGACTGGGACAGGACTGGGAGAGGACTGGGACAGGACTGGGAGAGGACTGGGACAGGACTGGGAGAGGACTGGGAGAGGACTGGGAGAGGACTGGGACAGGACTGGGAGAGGACTGGGACAGGACTGGGAGAGGACTGGGACAGGACTGGGAGAGGACTGGGACAGGACTGGGAGAGGACTGGGAGAGGACTGGGACAGGACTGGGAGAGGACTGGGAGAGGACTGGGACAGGACTGGGAGAGGACTGGGAGAGGACTGGGAGAGGACTGGGACAGGACTGGGAGAGGACTGGGAGAGGACTGGGAGAGGACTGGGAGAGGACTGGGACAGGACTGGGAGAGGACTGGGAGAGGACTGAGGACTGGGAGAGGACTGGGACAGGACTGGGAGAGGACTGGGACAGGACTGGGACAGGACTGGGAGAGGACTGGGAGAGGACTGGGAGAGGACTGGGAGAGGACTGGGACAGGACTGGGAGAGGACTGGGACAGGACTGGGAGAGGACTGGGACAGGACTGGGAGAGGACTGGGACAGGACTGGGAGAGGACTGGGACAGGACTGGGAGAGGACTGGGACAGGACTGGGAGAGGACTGGGACAGGACTGGGAGAGGACTGGGAGAGGACTGGGAGAGGACTGGGACAGGACTGGGAGAGGACTGGGAGAGGACTGGGAGAGGACTGGGACAGGACTGGGAGAGGACTGGGACAGGACTGGGAGAGGACTGGGACAGGACTGGGAGAGGACTGGGACAGGACTGGGAGAGGACTGGGACAGGACTGGGAGAGGACTGGGAGAGGACTGGGAGAGGACTGGGACAGGACTGGGAGAGGACTGGGACAGGACTGGGACAGGACTGGGACAGGACTGGGAGAGGACTGGGACAGGACTGGGAGAGGACTGGGACAGGACTGGGAGAGGACTGGGACAGGACTGGGACAGGACTGGGACAGGACTGGGAGAGGACTGGGAGAGGACGCTCCTGTTTGGACCCACCTCTCCTGCCGGACAGCGTGAGGGAAGATTCGAAGGATCTCTTTGTGCAGCAGCGCCACCTGCTGGAGGCCCGTCAGCTCCTCCCTCAGCTTCACCTCCAGGCTGTAGCCTCGGCCGTACTTCCCCTTCAGGTGTTGGATGGAGCCGATGCACCTGTTGGACAAAACGGAGCGGTGAGGCTGCAGAACCATCCAGGAACACACCTGAGGGCTCTCTGAAGCTTCAGAACCTCAGCTGGCCTGAAACCATGATGGCCACGCGGTCGCAGACGGCCTCCGCCTCCTCCATGTAGTGTGTGGTGAGGATGGCTCCTCTCTGACGGTTCCTGAACGCAGCACGCATGGCTCGCCTGCAGGAAGATGCATCATGAACGATCAGCTGATTTTAACCAGAACCAGAACATGAAACTTTGTTCATCTGAGCAGCTAAAAGACTCGAGACAAATCTGCTCTGCAGTAAAGTTTTACTCTTCTTCTTTCAGATGCTCCGTCATCAGGGTGGATCATAAAGTTACTGAAATATCATCTCACCTGTTGATGTTTTTATTCATTTAAATATCGTCTCACCTGTTGATGTTTTTATTCATTTAAATATCGTCTCACCTGTTGATGTTTTTATTCATTTAAATATCATCTCAACTGTTGATGTTTTTATTCATTTAAATATCGTCTCACCTGTTGATGTTTTTATTCATTTAAATATCGTCTCACCTGTTGATGTTTTTATTCATTTAAATATCGTCTCACCTGTTGATGTTTTTATTCATTTAAATATCGTCTCACCTGTTGATGTTTTTATTCATTTAAATATCGTCTCACCTGTTGATGTTTTTATTCATTTAAATATCGTCTCACCTGTTGATGTTTTTATTCATTTAAATATCGTCTCACCTGTTGATGTTTTTATTCATTTAAATATCGTCTCACCTGTTGATGTTTTTATTCATTTAAATATCGTCTCACCTGTTGATGTTTTTATTCATTTAAATATTGTCTCACCTGTTGATGTTTTTATTCATTTAAATATCGTCTCACCTGTTGATGTTTTTATTCATTTAAATATTGTCTCACCTGTTGATGTTTTTATTCATTTAAATATCGTCTCACCTGTTGATGTTTTTATTCATTTAAATATCGTCTCACCTGTTGATGTTTTTATTCATTTAAATATCGTCTCACCTGTTGATGTTTTTATTCATTTAAATATTGTCTCACCTGTTGATGTTTTTATTCATTTAAATATCGTCTCACCTGTTGATGTTTTTATTCATTTAAATATCGTCTCACCTGTTGATGTTTTTATTCATTTAAATATCGTCTCACCTGTTGATGTTTTTATTCATTTAAATATCATCTCAACTGTTGATGTTTTTATTCATTTAAATATCGTCTCACCTGTTGATGTTTTTATTCATTTAAATATCGTCTCACCTGTTGATGTTTTTATTCATTTAAATATCGTCTCACCTGTTGATGTTTTTATTCATTTAAATATCGTCTCACCTGTTGATGTTTTTATTCATTTAAATATCGTCTCACCTGTTGATGTTTTTATTCATTTAAATATCGTCTCACCTGTTGATGTTTTTATTCATTTAAATATTGTCTCACCTGTTGATGTTTTTATTCATTTAAATATCGTCTCACCTGTTGATGTTTTTATTCATTTAAATATTGTCTCACCTGTTGATGTTTTTATTCATTTAAATATTGTCTCACCTGTTGATGTTTTTATTCATTTAAATATCGTCTCACCTGTTGATGTTTTTATTTATTTAAATATTGTCTCACCTGTTGATGTTTTTATTCATTTAAATATTTTCTCACCTGTTGATGTTTTTATTTATTTAAATATTGTCTCACCTGTTGATGTTTTTATTTATTTAAATATTGTCTCACCTGTTGATGTTTTTATTTATTTAAATATTGTCTCACCTGTTGATGTTTTTATTTATTGAAATATTGTCTCACCTGTTGATGTTTTTATTCATTTAAATATCGTCTCACCTGTTGATGTTTTTATTTATTGAAATATTGTCTCACCTGTTGATGTTTTTATTAATTTAAATATTTTCTCACCTGTTGATGTTTTTATTTATTGAAATATCATCTCAACTGTTGATGTTTTTATTTATTGAAATATTATCTCAACTGTTGATGTTTTTATTTATTTAAATATTGTCTCACCTGTTGATGTTTTTATTTATTGAAATATTTTTTCACCTGTTGATGTTTTTATTTATTTAAATATTTTTTTCACCTGTTTATGTTTTTATTTATTGAAATATCATCTCACCACATGCGCTGTTTGGATTTAGGATCCATTCCTGACGATGGTTCATCCAGTAAAACGATCTGAGGATTCCCGATCATGCTGAGAGCAAAACACAGCTGCAAACAAACAAACAAACGTTATTTGAACTCAAAGACAACGTGGCTAAAGTTCAGAGTAAAGATCAGGTTTTATTCTGAAAACTAAAACAAATCCTGCTGGAGATCAAATAAACGATGGACTTCAGGTGGTATTAGTTTCTGCTCACCTTCCGCTTGAGTCCAGCTGAGAGAGTCTTTGTCTGTTTGTTCAAATGATCCTTCAGCTCCAGAGCATTTGACACTCTGTAAACAACAACAACACACAGCTGGAAGATAAAACATGTTTTTCTGTAGGAGGGGATGTTTCATGTTCAAAAGGTTCAAATCTGAACTTTTTAACGATTTTATAGAAGTAAAGACATGCATGTAAATATAGGTGAAAGGCTGTTTGTCTCTTTTCTCTCCTTCTGTGATGGACTGGAGACCTGTCCAGGTTAGGGTCCATCATTTTTTAACTCGACATTAACAAGATAAAGCTTGAATAGAACTCGAGTAGTTGATGATGTCATAGGATTTTCAGATACAAAAAAATTTAATAAATAAACACGCCAAAAAAAAGTCATTTAATATTAACAAAAAAAAAGTAGAAACGTTTCATCTTTCCTCCGTTAGACTTCTTCAGTCTGAGGAGCTGTATTCAGCTCAGTCTTATAAATAGCACCTTCTCATAGTGGTCAAACTGGTTGATCCAGTATTTAAGATATTTAAGTTTAATGTTTGTTTTTCTTTGCATTAGTAATAAACGTCTCCTCCCTGGGCTGCCACCTTACCGTGGTGGAGGGGTTTGAGTGTCCCAATGATCCTAGGAGCTAGGTTGTCAGGGGCTTCATGCCCCTAGTAGGGTCCACCCAAGGCAGACAGGTCCTAGGTGAGGAACCAGACAAAGTGCAGCCCAAAGACCCCTTATGATGAAAAATATAAATGGATTTAATGTTCCCTCGCCCAGACGTGGGTCACCGGGGCCCCACTCTGGAGCCGGACCTGGAGGTGGGGCACGCTGGCGAGCGCCTGGTGGCCGGGCTTTTACCCATGGAGCCTTGCCGGGCACAGCCCGAAGAGGAGACGTGGGTCCCCCTTCCCATGGGCTCACCACCTGTGGGAGGGGCCAAAGGGGTCGGGTGCAATGTGGGATGGGTGGTGGCCGAGGGCGGGGACCCTGGCAGTCTGATCCTCGGCTACAGAAGCTGGCCATTGGGACATGGAATGTCACCTCTCTGGTGGGGAAGGAGCCTGAGCTAGTGTGTGAGGTTGAGAGGTTCCGGCTAGAAATAGTCGGACTCACCTCAACGCATGGCTCTGGCTCTGGAACCAGTTTCCTTGAGAGGGGTTGGACACTCTTCCACTCTGGAGTTGCCCCTGGTGAGAGGCGCCGAGCAGGAGTGGGCATACTTGTTGCCCCCCATCTTGGTGCCTGTACGTTGGGGTTCACCCCGGTGAACGAGAGGGTAGCCTCCCTTCGCCTACGTGTGGGGGGACGGGCTCTGACTGTTGTTTGTGCCTATGCGCCAAACGGCAGCGCAGATTACCCACCCTTTTTGGAGTCCTTGGAGGGGGTATTGGAGAGTGCGCCTCCTGGGGACTCCCTTGTTCTGCTGGGGGACTTCAACGCTCACGTGGGCAATGACAGTGAGACCTGGAGGGGTGTGGTTGGGAGGAACGGCCCCCCTGATCTGAACCCGAGTGGTGTTCTGTTGTTGGACTTCTGTGCTCGTCATGGATTGTCCATAACGAACACCATGTTCAGGCATAAGGGTGTACATATGTGCTCTTGGCACCAGGACACCCTAGGTCGCAGTTCGATGATCGACTTTGTTGTCGTCTCATCTGATCTGCGGCCGCATGTCTTGGACACTCGGGTGAAGAGAGGGGCGGAGCTGTCCACTGACCACTACCTGGTGGTGAGTTGGCTCCGATGGTGGGGGAGGATGCCGGTCAGACCTGGCAGACCCAAACGTATTGTGAGGGTCTGCTGGGAACGTCTGGCAGAGTCTCCCGTAAGACGGAGCTTTAACTCCCACCTCCGGGAGAGCTTTGAACACGTTCCGAGGGAGGCGGGGGACATTGAGTCCGAGTGGGCCATGTTCCGCGCCTCTATTGTCGAGGTAGCTTATCAGAGTTGTGGCCGCAAGGTTGTTGGTGCCTGTCGTGGTGGCAACCCTCGAACCCGGTGGTGGACACCGGCGTGAGGGATGCTGTCATGCTGAAGAAGGAGTCCTATTGGGCCTTTTTGGCTTGTGGGACCCCGGAAGCAGCTGATAGGTACCGACAGTCCAAGCGGCATGCGGCTCGGGTGGTTGCTGAGGCAAAAACTCGGGCGTGGGAGGAGTTCGGAGAGGCCATGGAGAATGACTTCCGTACGGCTTTGAGGCGATTCTGGTCCACCATCCGGCGTCTCAGGGGGGGGAAGCGGTACGCGACCAACACCATTTATGGTGGGGGTGGCGTGCTGTTGACCTCAACTCGGGATGTTGTGAGTCGGTGGGCGGAGTACTTCGAAGACCTCCTCAATCCTACTGGCACGTCTTCCACTGAGGAAGCGGAGCCTGGGGACTTTGGGTCGGGTTCTCCAATCTCTGGTGCTGAGGTCACCGAGGTGGTTAAAAAGCTCCGCGGTGGCAAGGCTCCGGGGTGGATGAGATTCGCCCGGAGTTCCTTAGGGCTCTGGATGTTGTGGGGTTGTGTTGGCTTACGCGACTCTGCAATATCGCGTGGACATCGGGGGCAGTTCCCTTGGATTGGCAGACTGGGGTGGTGGTTCCCCTATTCAAAAAGGGGGACCGTAGGGTGTGTTCCAACTATAGGGGGATCACACTCTTAAGCCTCCCTGGTAAGGTCTATTCAGGGGTTCTGGAGAGGAGGGTCCGTCGGATAGTCGAACCTCGGATTCAGGAGGAGCAGTGTGGTTTTCGTGCTGGTCGTGGAACACTGGACCAGCTCTACACCCTCAGCAGGGTCCTGGAGGGTACGTGGGAGTTTGCCCAACCAGTTTACATGTGCTTTGTGGACTTGGAAAAGGCATTCGACCGCGTCCCTCGGGGGGTTCTGTGGGGGGTACTCCGGGAGTATGGGGTACCAGGCCCATTGATATGGGCTGTTAGGTCCCTGTACGACCGGTGTCAGAGCTTGGTCCGCATTGCCGGCAGTAAGTCAGGCTCGTTTCCGGTGAGAGTTGGACTCCGCCAAGGTTGCCCTTTGTCACCGATTCTGTTCATAACTTTTATGGACAGAATTTCTAGGCGCAGCCAAGGTGTTGAGAGGATCCGTTTTGGTGGCCTTAGAATCGCTTCTCTGTTTTTTGCAGATGATGTGGTCCTATTGGCTTCATCAGATCGTGATCTACAGCTTTCGCTGGAGCGGTTTGCAGCCGAGTGTGATGCGGCCGGGATGAGGATCAGTTCCTCCAAATCCGAGGCCATGGTCTTGAGCCGGAAAAGGGTAGCATGCCCTCTCCGGGTCGGGGAGGAGGTCCTGCCCCAAGTGGAGGAGTTTAAGTATCTCGGGGTCTTGTTCACGAATGAGGGAAAACTGGAGCGTGAGATCGATAGGCGGATAGGTGCAGCATCCGCAGTGAAGCGGGCGCTGTACCGGTCTGTCGTGGTGAAGAGAGAGCTGAGTCAAAAGGCAAAGCTCTCAATTTACCGATCGATCTACGTTCCCACCCTCATCTATGGTCATGAGCTTTGGGTTGTGACCGAAAGAACAAGATCTCGGATACAAGCGGCTGAAATGAGTTTTCTCCGCAGGGTGTCTGGACTCTCCCTTAGAGATAGGGTGAGAAGCTCAGTCATCCGGGAGGGACTCGGAGTAGAGCCGCTGCTTCTCCACATCGAGAGGAGCCAGTTGAGGTGGCTCGGGCATCTGGTTAGGATGCCTCCTGGACGCCTCCCTGGTGAGGTGTTCCGGGCATGTCCCACCGGGAGGAGACCCAGAGGAAGACCCAGGACACGCTGGAGGGACTATGTTTCTCGGCTGGCCTGGGAACGCCTTGGGATTCCCCCAGAGGAGCTGCTCCAAGTGGCTGGGGAGAGGGAAGTCTGGGCCTCCCTACTTAGGCTGCTACCCCCGCGACCCGACCCCGGATAAGAGGAAGAGAATGGATGGATGGATAGTAATAAATAAAAACGTTCTTCACTGAGTTACTGGTTACTTTAACTTTTTGATATGAACAGTTTCAACTCTTTAACCTATTGGGGACTGGAGTCTGGCTTAGAGCCCGACCCCCGGGTCGGCACTTGGTTCAGTCGGCGATCTGAGTCTCACCGTCTGATGATGTCGGGGACATCGTGTCCTTTCAGACCCTTGATGGCGGCGTAGATCTCCAGGTGTTCCTGCAGAGTGACCCGGGGCCACAGAGGGTTGACCTGAGGACAATACCCCACATGGTCCAGAGGGCTGTCCACCGGACTGAACTCGGTGCTGTAGTCTCCCATCAGAATCTGGACACGAGCAAATTCTCATTACAAGTTTCAACACTCAGCGACCTTCAGAAAATAATATAATAAAAAAGTTATGTTTCAGAACATGAACACAGAAATAATTATCTATTTTGATCTATAAAGAACAAAAATACAAACAGATCCATCCAGATCTGCTTTTGTTAGTCTCAAATAAAATGTTTCTGCTTTCTAAACTCCCATTTTAGAGCAACTTAATAATTGTATATTCAGAACAGAACCTCTGATGTTAAAAACTTTCAATAATATGAATAAAACAAACATCTGAGGTTCTCTGAAACATATGGTCACGCCACATTCCACCTAGGACGCAAGACTGGGCACAGTCTGTCTCTACAGAGCTCGGGTTAACTGATAGTAAATTCAGCTCTGAGACAACAGAAACATTTTGTGTATGAGTGTAGCAGAGGAGGATCGGTTCTGACCCGTCTTACAGCGAGCTGTCAGATCTAAACCAGTCTAATAAATGAAAAACCATCTGCTGGACTCAAAGAGTCCCCTCCAGGTTTCTGTGGTCCTGAGCAGAACCTGGCCGTGTTGACAGAACCAACAGGTGAGCTCACCTGTCCTGCTGTGGGCTCGGTGTCACCTGACAGCATGTGCATGACGGTGCTCTTTCCTGCTCCGTTGGGGCCCAGCAGTCCGAGGACCTCCCCTGAGGAGACAACAGTTAGTTAAATCTGAAAACCATTCACCATTTGTGATTAAATTATTTTTCTAACCTTTACGGACGCAAAAAGAGATGTTCTTTGTGGCCACTTTAGTCTTCTTGCTAAAAGAAAAGCCTTCTTTCCTGCCAGTGTACTGCTTCCTCAGGTGACTCACCACCACAGCTGGCTTCTGAAAAACAAACTGTTGTGTTGTCGTGATGCTCCATAATCCAGGTAGATAACAGCAAGCATCCAATGAAATGATCACATTTTATAAGATCATAGGTTTAAGCTGATATTACACCACTATTTTACATTATCATTTTATTACAGTTAGTGCACAATTTAAAATCCTGTATAAGGTTAACTTAATCTCACACTTTATGTGTTCATGTATCACTAAGTATTTCAGAAAATTTGATGGCATTTGTTTATTTGAGGAATTTCCTCAAACAGGGAGGATTGAAGTAGAAAAGTTGTTTGTTCAGAAGGCCCTGCGAGGATGCAGTGTTACAGAGAACAGAATGTTTGTTGGGTCAAACTGACCTTTATCTTACAGAAAAAAATGAAGCGTGTTTATCTTACAAGATACATACATATAAGGTGTAAAGTAAACCAAAACTAGTTCGAGAGAAGGTTGTTGTTTTTGTGGGTGTCCAGTTGTTCGGTCCAACCTGCAAGCTGTTTTTTACAATAAACCCTGACTTTTGCTGTCATCACAGAACTCAGTCATTTATTTAATCAGTGCATGTTTAAATGTAGCTGAACCACTACAAGGTCCTCTGGACGTCCACATGATTTAAAATAAAAAATCTTGTGCAGTCTCTATTTATAGATGCACTCGCCTCTTCACAGGACTGACAGCTGAGCGCCTCCTTCACGCGGGCCTTCTCCATCTGAACATCCTCATCCTCGTTCAGTTCCTCCTCCAGGACCCGCTCTGCTTTGGGTCTGGGTTTTGTCAAGCTCCTGTAAAGATTCATAAACCAGGAAGATCTCAGGGTTTTGTCTGTAATCTGTGAGTTAATCTGACAAGTGATCCTCACCCGCAGAGCTGGTCGCTCTTCAGCGCCCGCCCTCCGTGACGGATCTCCAGCCACCGGAGCAGGAAGAGCAGAAGGATGCACTGCAGGTACGGCTGAAAACACGAACACATTAAACTAACGCAAACCTCCGTGCAGGTTCTGAACGTTTGGGTCAAATGATTCAAAATAACAACTTACTGCTACAACAGAAATGAGCAGACTTTTCCATAAGAAGTTCTCCTCGTACAGCGTCGGCAGGAAGGTCGCCTGAAATCAAAACAGAGACCCTCAGCAGGGAGGGGAGGGAGCTGCTCTGCAGCCGCTGGTGCAGATTAACTCCTGGAGTGCAACACCCGTCAGTTCTGAATTGATGAAACCCAGAGGGGAACAGAAGTCCAGCTGTTTAGACTCTTTTTTCACTTTTAGGGAAGAACGTCCGGGAATCAACACATCAGAACAGAAAGTCCATCTTTTAATTTCCCTCCATCCACCCAGACCCGTAAATTATTACATTTCACACATTCTGAGATGTGTGGGATTATAATCAGAGGGTTAATCGCCGAGATTACAATCAGAGGGTTAATCGCTGAGATTACAATCAGAGGGTTAATCGCTGAGATTACAATCAGAGGGTTAATCACTGTGATTACAATCAGAGGGTTAATCACTGAGATTATAATCAGAGGGTTAATCATTGTGATTACAATCAGAGGGTTAATCACTGAGATTACAATCAGAGGGTTAATCACTGTGATTACAATCAGAGGGTTAATCACTGAGATTACAATCAGAGGGTTAATCACTGAGATTACAATCAGAGGGTTAATCACTGAGATTACAATCAGAGGGTTAATCACTGAGATTACAATCAGAGGGTTAATCACTGAGATTACAATCAGAGGGTTAATCACTGAGATTACAATCAGAGGGTTAATCACTGAGATTACAATCAGAGGGTTAATCACTGAGATTACAATCAGAGGGTTAATCACTGAGATTACAATCAGAGGGTTAATCACTGAGATTACAATCAGAGGGTTAATCACTGAGATTACAATCAGAGGGTTAATCACTGAGATTACAATCAGAGGGTTAATCACTGAGATTACAATCAGAGGGTTAATCACTGAGATTACAATCAGAGGGTTAATCACTGAGATTACAATCAGAGGGTTAATCACTGAGATTACAATCAGAGGGTTAATCACTGAGATTACAATCAGAGGGTTAATCACTGAGATTACAATCAGAGGGTTAATCACTGAGATTATAATCAGAGGGTTAATCACTGAGATTATAATCAGGGGTTAATCACTGAGATTACAATCAGAGGGTTAATCACTGAGATTATAATCAGGGGGTTAATCACTGAGATTATAATCAGGGGGTTAATCACTGAGATTACAATCAGAGGGTTAATCACTGAGATTATAATCAGGGGGTTAATCACTGAGATTATAATCAGGGGGTTAATCACTGAGATTACAATCAGAGGGTTAATCACTGAGATTATAATCAGGGGGTTAATCACTGAGATTATAATCAGGGGGTTAATCACTGAGATTACAATCAGAGGGTTAATCACTGAGATTACAATCAGAGGGTTAATCACTGAGATTATAATCAGAGGGTTAATCACTGAGATTACAATCAGAGGGTTAATCACTGAGATTACAATCAGAGGGTTAATCACTGAGATTACAATCAGAGGGTTAATCACTGAGATTACAATCAGAGGGTTAATCACTGAGATTACAATCAGAGGGTTAATCACTGAGATTACAATCAGAGGGTTAATCACTGAGATTACAATCAGAGGGTTAATCACTGAGATTATAATCAGAGGGTTAATCACTGAGATTACAATCAGAGGGTTAATCACTGAGATTACAATCAGAGGGTTAATCACTGAGATTACAATCAGAGGGTTAATCACTGAGATTACAATCAGAGGGTTAATCACTGAGATTACAATCAGAGGGTTAATCACTGAGATTACAATCAGAGGGTTAATCACTGAGATTACAATCAGAGGGTTAATCACTGAGATTACAATCAGAGGGTTAATCACTGAGATTACAATCAGAGGGTTAATCACTGAGATTACAATCAGAGGGTTAATCACTGAGATTACAATCAGAGGGTTAATCACTGAGATTACAATCAGAGGGTTAATCACTGAGATTACAATCAGAGGGTTAATCACTGAGATTATAATCAGGGGGTTAATCACTGAGATTATAATCAGGGGGTTAATCACTGAGATTACAATCAGAGGGTTAATCACTGAGATTATAATCAGGGGGTTAATCACTGAGATTATAATCAGGGGGTTAATCACTGAGATTACAATCAGAGGGTTAATCACTGAGATTATAATCAGGGGGTTAATCACTGAGATTACAATCAGAGGGTTAATCACTGAGATTATAATCAGAGGGTTAATCACTGAGATTATAATCAGGGGGTCAAACACTGAGATTATCTCCTCCTCCTTGTGATTCTGAGTGAAAACGACCGTGCATGTGTCGCTCTGACCTTTGTGATGCAGTTCAGACAGCCCATCAGAGGATACAGAGGGTTGAGCAGACACAGGGCGTTGTGCAGGATCCTCGTCAGCTCGGGATTATCGTTCACAAACGACAACTGAACGATGGAGGCAGACACCACACACACCTGAGGCAGACACACACATCTGTTCATCCTCTGCCACGGCAGCAGGAAGCTGCAGGTGTCCACAAACAGATGTTGTTGTCTCACCATCATGGAGATGAAAGAGAAGAAGTCCCTGTTGCTCTGGACTCGAGTGAAGCCAAATGAAACCACGTAGGTGAAGAGGATCATGGCCGGACCGAAGCCGATGGTGCAGAGGACCTGAGAGAGGCCACGGAGCAACGTGAGGATGAATCAATTAAAGAAATCAGATGGGATTGATCGGGGAGGCACGGACCACAGAGGTGAGGTGGCTGGGCCCCAGCAGGTTTCCAGAGTGGAAGGAGAAGAGGATGATGTTCATGGAGGACAGGATGATGTAGTAGAAGGGGATGTCCACGGCCGCCTGGCCGCACC